>VOPJ01010179.1:26833-102928 GCA_014673585.1 Semibalanus balanoides
ATGTGCAAATATACAGTGCGAGATTCGTGTGTCGAGGACTGTCATCCTCGGTCTTGGTCCTGTATTTTTAGATGTATTTAAGAGATTGTGCAAGCCGGTTTATAAATATTCTGAGGGCTCTGTCAGGACTATCTCTAACCACTCTGGAGCCATCACAAGAGAATCATATGTGGTGCTTGTTGGACATAACCCTGAAGGGTCCATAGGCCATGGCAGGAAATGCAATGAAAATGCCATTATTTCCATGGCTATTTCGATGGCGTGAACAGTATTGCGTTACCATTCCAGAGACCGTGATACAGGTAATAAATTGGTTCAACCCGCGCCACACTGGGGGGGGATGAACGCCACCCTGCGGTTTTATCCAGTTAAACGAGAAAATGACGGCGCGTAGCTCCGCCAAATTTGTAATAATTTATCATAATCTTTTCCGCACATTTTGAGACAATTCAAGTTTCGTGTCGGCTTAGGTCAGGTCACCAGGTCAGGTCAAGTGACCCAACCTCCGACAAAGTTTGCGGTCGAGCCATGACCACAGTTTTTGAGGTATCGATATCAAACTATTGGGATTATACTAAGTCATCAGCATCTACAAATTTGTATCTCGGACTTTTGATATTGGTAACCTGAGGTCGGGTCAGGTTTGTGACCTCCCCATTATAAGTCGACGGAGAAATATTCGAATATTTTATTTTTTGACGATATCAGTCCATTTCCTTCTGGAAAATACTATAATTGGATCGTGATTTCAAATGATCCAAGTGCAGGTTTTGTTCAGTGACCCATACGGGGTCATCTGAGGTCATCCGAGGTCACCAGCACATTTTCGTCAATAACTCTGGACATAATGCAAATAGAGGAGTGCAACTTTCAACAATGTGTTTGTCTCGTCAAGACACGTCTCTTAACATGCAACATGACCTACTTGGGTGACCTGAGGTCATTTTTGAAGTTGACCTAACATTATAATTTTTAACAAATTTCAAAGCGCCTTAACGAGACAAACACGATGGCGTGAACATTATTGCGTTTTCTTTATTAGGTAAGCAGTTATTTTCCAAACTAAATTTTGACAAAAATCAGCATTTTTTACTTTAATCCGCGCCCTGGTGAGCCTTTGAGACAACTTCGCCATGGTGGTGGGGGGGGGGGTCAAAATGACCCCCCTATAACTCGAAAACGAAAGGGGATAGAAAGACGCAGACAAAAGCGTTCTAAAACTCTCAACGTAAACATCCAAAGTTGCAGAGATCACTTTTAGCTAAGGTCAATATTGAGGTCACCAGAGGTCATCAAAGATCAAATTTCACAACTTTTGGACTTTGCTTTGAACGACCCCCGTATATCTCGGGAACTATGATAGCTAGGAACAAACGAAAAAAAAAATCAAAAGCTCATAATATTTGCAATCGCACCGGGTGTCTGTCGCGCACCACAGTCACATCCGCTGTGTCGTGCATCACAACAGACCAGACCGGCCTCGATGGAACTTGTATTATCACTGCCGGGCGACCCTCTCCTGCGGCCCCGGCCGGCCACCGCGCCCCGGCGCCCAGGCCATGCTGACGTCACGCCAGGTCATAGGCCGTGCCCAGGTCAGCGGGCAGGGCGGACGATACAGTGCGGTCATAGGCGGACCCAGATCACGTGCTAGGAAGGAGGGTGCTATACTTCCCCCCTCTCACATGAAACGAAAACAAATATGAACATCACGAACGCATCTTGTGCAGCAAATAACGAACACATCTTGTGCAGCAAGTAACACGAACATCAAACAAATACCAATTGAGGTACGCCTCACACTGTCACATGCCTCTCTAGTATACTAAACAGATCGTTCAAAGACGGGCTTCACGTTCTTGACATGTGTGCGCGAATCATGCGCTTTCCGGTCCGTGAACTCTACGTGACGACGGGCCCACCGCGACCACCAACACAACAAACGGCCAACCCAATGGATCATCCATCTTCGTTCTCCGCATTGAAGTTAGGTACCATTTGATAGCCTGGGTTTAATTTCCTGTCCTTCACCCTATTACGTCTGTCATACTGCACTTTGTAACGCTGGTAACTCTCTCCTTGCTTTTCCCGTGCTCGTTTAAACGTGTCAGACAAAATGCGAAGTTTTTCCTGAACATAATCGTCCGAGTACAAGCTCACCTTACTCTTGAATCAGCTGATTAATCGGACGTGTGGATAGCGGAGAAAGTAGATAAAAAATGGACTGTAACCATGTGGTACTGCACCTCATTATTGATATGAGAAACACGAGGCGGGCAGAACGCTGCTCCCAGTCGTGCCGTGGGATTCCGACACTGAGCGCAGAGCGCCGCTTAATGTCAAGGTGTCTTCTTCCACCTTACCCACGGCCTCGTGATGGTAACCGACGCTGGAACGCGTCTTAAAACACCAAAAATAGCGAACAGAGGACGCTGGACGGCTGAGTTCGGACCAAAATCGAGCACGGCGTCACTCTCCAGCGATTCCGGTGGTCCAAAGGTCAGGAAATGGTACTCCTAACGCCGCACGAACACAGTCACCGACCCAGAATCAAGAGGATAATACAAAGAAACCAAGAGAATTTTCCACACAAGTTAGCAGGCAGGACCGTCCGGATGTAACGCTACGGGCCATACCTAACGATGTCGTCCCAGCGTTCGTTAGGATACGACGCTTCCTGAGGGGCAGCGGTGCATTTTGCACCCTGGTGCTTTTCCTCCGACTGCACGCCTCGCAGCTGCGGACATAGTCGGCACAGTCCCTTGTCAGCCCCGGATACCATGCGTGCCTGCTGATCAACTCGTGCAGTTTAGCCCCTCCTCCGTGTGCGTGCTGCGATACATCGTGGTGACTGAACATAAGCTCATATCGCTTAGCAACTGGCCATACGATCAAATCAGATTTACCCTGTTGCGTTCGTCGGCAAAGTATCCCTTCTTTGAAAAAGAACTGCTCCGGCTGGCTGTCGCTTCAGATAGGGCGGGGCGAAACGAGGCCACTTTCCATGGTTAAGTGATGAGCGATTGCCCCTGCAAGTTCGGTCATGTTTCTGGTAACCATACAAGGGTTTCCGGCTTGAGAGATAGCTGCACTAGAAAGTCAGCAGCCGTCAAATTCACCTCCCGAGCCCCCTCTGGGTGCATGCCCGCCTGCTCGCTCCTGTCCAGCACCGTGGGAGCAGATATCCCGTCATCGGCGCCAGAGCATCACTGTCCGCCACCGAAGGCAAGTGTGAGCAACTGTCCCCTCCGTTCCAATCAGTCGGATCGGCCGCCGACGGCGGCCGCCATCGACGCATCGGCCGCGCGTCCCCTCCGCCAGACTCGCCGGCCTCGGCCGGGTCATCGGAGACCGCCCGGCGCGCCGGGTCACCGGCCGCGAACTTTTCGCGCCGGCCGCCAGAGGCGCTGTTGTCGGCCGGGTGGTCCGTGATCTCGCCGGGTGGCGGCGGAATACGGGACATATTACTGACCGGTGGGTCCCCCGAACACGGCCGAGCCCCGTACCCCCGCGGGGAAGACCGGCGGCCATCACCGGCAGCAGGTGTCTCAAGCGCAGGAGGATTCCTGAGTTCCTTTCCGACTGGTCCGAGTATCCTGATGCACCCAGTTCAGCTCACCTCCCGGCGCCCTGCCGGTTACGGTCCGACTTCCTTGGTGTCCCGTAGCTCATGCAGACGGGACAGCATATCCACATGCTGCATGTGCTCTGCGCCGTTAATGTGTGTCCGCCGAAATAACGGAATTGGCTCACAAAAGATTCTCCCAAGCGCACCATCTCGGGTTAGTGTTATCCCGGTTGTTCAAAATCCTGGAGTGCGCTTTTTGCAGTCACACAATCCAGGTAAACCTCAGAATCGGCCAAAGTATTTGTAAAACCTTCTTCAACCTTGATAAAACTAAAGACTTCTACACTCGAGAATAATTTGTTCCACTCAGCTGAGCACGACTATATCTGCTGCCGTTGTATGCTATCAAGCGCTCCCTTCCGTCCTGTATTTGGGACAGAATCTGACCGGACCCCGTACAACTGCTGTCCGTATACAATATAAACGGGCAATCTCTGCGCGGATAACTGAGAACGCTGTCACTCAACATTGCATCACGAAGACGATAAAAACACTGGTCAAGCTCATGGTTCCAGAAAAACGTATCTGCGTTACATAAGTTTACCAACGGATCTGAAATGGTACTGAAGGACGGCACAAATTTGCGAAACCACGAAAAGAAACCAAACATCCCGCTTGCCTCCATTAATGGCCGTAGGTGGCTGCAACTCTGCGATAATCCTAACGCGAATCTGGGTTCAATGGAAGAACCTCCGTCCGGAGTAAATCTGATGGCCGAGGTATTTTCAATGTTGTTTGAAACAGCGGCCTTGCCAGGGGCCAAGTTTGAGGCCAGCCGCACGGAGTCTCTGGAAAGAACCGTGTGCAACAGCTGGTAATGCTCCTAAACGCTCGGACTTGTCAACAAAATGTCATCAGCATATACATGAACGTGTTCTAAATCTCCCAATACCTTTCGCATCACGAGGTGCAAAAAGTAAGACGATTGCATACAACCCATAGGCATCCGACGAGGGTAATATGTTTTTTCCCAGAGCGTAAAAGCGCATATTTTTGCTTGTTGCCTGAGAGGCTGCAATTCAAAAAGCCATGTTAAATGTCGAGCGTTGAGCACACCTTCCAGCCATGGCAGAGATGAAATAAAAATCATCAATTGTTTGGAAAAACGAACTGTTTCGGAACGAGGAAGTTTGTTCAGCGACGCATGTCCTGCACAATTGCCGATTTCATTCGAACCTCTACCCTTCGGAACAAAAATGATGGGAGAGTTCCAGTCCACGAGGGCTCTCCCTGTTCGAGCACACCACACGCCTGCAAATCATCGAGCTGTGATTTCAGCTGATCTTCACGAGCCCACGGAACGGGATACGGTCGTATAAAGTGAGGGCGTGCTCCCTCCTGTAGCTCTAAGTCAATGTCACCACCGTGTATCGACGATATCAGCATATCCGCGGGAAAAGACCTCCGGAAATGAGCTGAGCAGGGCTGCTAACTTATCTCTCTGCGACCCTGTGACAGGAGAACCGACAACGAACTCGGACAACACCTCATCAGTGGTCTTCCCCACGTACCGGCCGTCATCAGCCGACACAGTGTTCACCTCTGCCGCGACGCCCCCGGTGACGCCGCCAGCAGGCTCAGACTGGTGCAGCTCAACATGCTGCACCCGCTCTACGTAACCAATGACGCTACGTCTGTGCATTGTTATCAGGCGGTCAGTTCGGTTACGCACATACACTGGAATCTCTGTTTCTGTGAACGGCTGTATCACAGAATCACAAATCTCCACGTTATCCCGCCGCTGCCACCATGTCGCGCACCACAGTCACATCCGCTGTGTCGTGCATCACAACAGACCAGACCGGCCTCCGATGGAACTTGTATTATCACTGCCCGTGCGACCCTATCCCTGCGCGGCCCCGGCGGCCACCGCCGCCCCGCGCCCCAGGCATGCTGACGTCACGCCAGGTCATAGGCGTGCCCAGGTCAGCGGGCAGGGCGGACGATACAGTGCGGTCATAGGCGGACCCAGATCAACGTGCTAGGAAGGAGGGTGCTACAGCACCGGCCCGGCGCGGGTTAACACGCGCACGGCCGGGAGTCTGCGACAAACACCAACGGCCGGGGATGGATGCCCCCTAAGATCGAAAAAATACGCAGCGTACTAATAAGTGGAAAAGGGCGTTAGATAACTCGGTACAGGCTTTATCTACAGTATATCGATCTGTTTAAGGTCAGATAAATATTGAGGTCCCCAGAGGTCATCAAAGGTAAGTTTTTCCGGTTTTAGGACCTTGCTCCAGAAAACCCCAAATATTTCGAAAACTATGATAGCTAGGCACAAACGGAAAAATAAAACAAAGGCTTCTGGCAATCATCATGTCCCTAGATGTTAGAGAACGTCATTATTTTAGTCTCCAGAGATCTTCAAAAAACAAAATGTATATTTTTGGCTAGACTATTTTTCACAAATTACATTTTACCTGATAAAGATATAAAAAATGTTGACACCATCGTGTTTTTCTCGTCAAGGCGCTTAAATCAATATTAGTGGTGACCTGGCTAGATCAAATTCAAAACTTGATATCAAGTTAAGGTAAGGTTATTTGGTGGGTGACCCAGATTCCATGTCGCATATTTATTATTTGTATTTATTTATTGCATCGCCAACAGATTCATATCCACTGATAGGCGAAGTCATATACGGTAAAAACATTACAAGTGAAGATAAAATATGAATGATCAGTAAGAGACAAGACGTTAATAAAATCACAGTATGACTATATATAAAAACACTAGATAAGATAGATGAATGACAAGGCAGCGGAAACATGCCAATAATAAATACAACAATGGGGTGACGTGGCTCGACGAGACAAACACATTGGCTTTGGTGTCATCTTACACGACTCTATCTTTATCATATCCAAAGTTATTAGCAAAACATTGATGATGACCTCAGATGATCTTGCAGAGGTCACTCAACAGCTATGGTTTGTCCAACCTGGTCTATCAGGAATGAGCTAAAATAACATGATTCTGCCTGATCCAATGAATATTCTCTGAACAGGAAGCATTTCCATATTTTCTATTCACTTATAATAGAAAACGAAATTTGACCCGACCTTTACGAAATTGACCCGACCTTAGGCCACCGATGTTAAAAATAATCCGAGATAAAGTAATTGTACGTATATAAAATAACCTCTATGGCTTTGAAGACCTGTAAGATAAAACTGATCGGTCAAAAACTTTGGCTGTGGTATGACCGCAGACGTTTTGGAGGTGTGGTCAGTCCACTGACATCCATATATACCTAGACCGCCGACTCCCGCGCCGCATACGCCGGGCGGCCCGTTCCCACACTGTGCGGTGGCGCCACCAAAACATCGCGAGCAAAACATCGCGAGCGCCATAGGAGCTAATGTATAAATGGCAAACTTTAACGGGGCGCTGACTGAGTGCGCGTAACTAAACATGGTGCAAGGTAGTCATCCATCATTATTCGCTCGGAGATCTCTAGATTGATCCCAAACAAAAAATGAAAAGGAAATAAGGTCCCGTTAAAATTTGTCACTTATACATTAGTCCCTATGTCGCTGTTTTGCCCCCCAGTAGTGTTGTAGCCAGCACCAGTGTCGGCACGGCCGCCCGGTGTAAGTTGGCGGTCTAGGTATCTATGGATGTCAGTGGGGCAGTCACGTGACCTGCCCTGGTGACCTGACCTGAGATGAAATGAGGTAAAAAAATATGGCTATGTGGGTAATTGATGCCCAAGCAGCTGTGCGAAATTTGGCGGCGCTGCGCGATGCCATTTTCCCGCTACTCCTGAAAAACCAGAGGGCGGCGGAAATCAAACCCTGTGCGCGTGTTAAGTTGCTTTCTGTATGCATTAGTATGTCCATGGTGAAGTATGATGCAGCAAAAACCGTGAACTTCATGATTATACCTTTGCGTTGCTAAGTTGCAGTATTTTCTCTTAAAGGGAGTGTGCCTTCTCACATTGGTCAGGTGGAGTTGTTGACACTAGTCTGTAGAACATATTTCCTGAATTTAAGCCATATCACTTCATCTTTCCCAGATCAATTTAGTTCGCTGAGATATTTCAAAGTCACCAATCACATACTTGCAGTACTTAATTATCGATAGTCGCCCAGAGAGCTTTCGCTACTAGAAGCATTGCCCACTGCTAGCATATATCGTTTGCACTGGCCAATTAGCAATTCGACCAAAACAGCTTCATCGCGGCTGATAGCAGATGCTGAACAAGCATTCTGACTGAATGATTAAAGTTCGTAACAGCTAAAACTATAATCAGTCTGCAAAAGTAAGATAGACTCACTCGGGTAATCGCGACAATATTCCGCACGATCCAAGCCAATAACCAAGAATTACCCAAAAGCATGTCCCATTCGCACACGGTTAGTCCCGAAACCAGAGTTTCTCGTGATAACCATTGGGCAACCAGGCACGTAAGCCAGGATTTTAGCTCAGGGGGGGCAGGGGGCCACGTCGGAAAAAAAATCAGATTTTGCTCCCTAAAATCTCATTCTGATTCTGGCTGTGAAATCACATTTTGCTCCTCAGCCATATTGTCGCTGACCGGAGGGTGGGGGTGGGCGGACTCGGGTTTTTCAGAGAATCCATTCTATCTGTATTTGAAATTTTCTTTCGCTCAGGGGGGGCCATGACCCGTGCCCCCCCCCCTTGCTACGTCCCGTGATGGCAACCATTAATTCACACTAACAACCTCCGCGCAGGAACACGACCGGCGTGAAATTCAATAATAAACTTCTTACCTCGAAAGGAATAATGGATATGACGTCACCCCGAAAGGCTCTTTTACAAGGAAGACAAAAGGCAAGGACAGACTTTGACGTCATTTTGACCGTCATAAGCAAATCTTAGTAATAAAAAAAACAACCAGTGCGGCTACGAAGGAAAACACCACCTGTAATCCGATTAGCTAACCAAATGCAAACTAACCTAACTGTCGTAACTCGGCAGAATCGTTCGATAGTACTTGTCCTCTTGGTTGCGCCGCTTTGCATAACGCATGTTTACAATCTGAATTGGACGACACCAAACAAAAATACACAAAAGTTAAATGTGCGAAAACTCAACTAAGGGGGTCCAGATGTGAGTTTTATCATATCCAACAATGAACCCAACAGCCACTTACTATTATAAAAAATAATTGCGACCTTCAAAACAGTAGGCACACTCCTTTTAAACCAATGGAATTTTTGGGTCTCCTGCGCAAGCTTTACTATGACTTTCATTGTGGCAAGACGAAACAGAAAATCGCACAACTCTGAATGATCTGGCGTTAATGTCATGCCTTAAGTATTTACCTCCTGCTGACCTTAACTAACACGCCATGTGATAATCAAGCCGTAAGAACCTGACAGCACTGACCCATAGTTGAGCAAAGCCTCACTTCGCTCTCACTCTGACCGTGGTTTGGGTAAGACTGACAAGTGGTGTTATCCTGTGCGTGTCCTGTGACAAGCAACAGTTCGGACTAACCTGGAGTTGGACCTCCTGCTGTTGTTCTTCCCGGCCTGCAGATGGCTCAGATCCCGCTGCCGCTGCTCCGTCTCCAGCCAGATCCTATAGTAGAGCCCGCACATGATGAGCACGGGCAGGTAGAAGGCGGCGATCGCTGTGCCGAACGTCCAGTAGTGGTTCGTCTGCAGGAACTGGATGTAACACTCGTCCGATGCCACGGTCCGTTTGCCCTCAATGTAGGGCCAGGCGTAGATCCAGGGCGGCCACAGCACCAGCGAGACGCCCCAGGCGCAGGCGATCATCGCCGCCGCCCGCTGGTTGGTGCGCCGCGCGCGGTATGTCAGGGGCCGCGTCACCGAGAAGTAGCGGTCGAAGCTGATGATGAGCAGGTTGAGCACGGATGCGTTGGAGGCGAGGTAGTCCAGCGAGAGCCAGGTGTCGCACACGATCGGCCCCATCACCCAGCGGCCCATCACCTGGTACACGGTGAAGAGTGGCATCGAGATGAGGCCGATGGCGAAGTCGGCCACTGCCAGGCTGAACAGGAAGTAGTTGCTGATGGTCTGCAGCTGCTTGTCGATGTGGAACGACACCATCACCATGATGTTGCCGACCACAGTGATGGAGATGAGCACACCCGGCCACGATGACGATCAGCGCCGTCTGCGTGGCGTTGTAGATGGCGCCGAGGCTTCCTGAGTCGGTGGCGTTGGCCGCGGGAGCTGAGGTTCAGCGCCGGGTCGGTGGAGGTGTGCGGCGGCAGCAGGGTGGTGCCCGCTGGCCACTGCTCGCCCGAGAACGGCGGGTACAGGTTCGCGCTGGTCATCCTTTGCTGTGTGGCGGGCAACCTGCCGCGAGGGAGGAGGGGTACCGGTCAGGTGCGCGTGACGGACGGCAGATGCATGGGGAGGGAGACGGGGGAGAGGAGAGAGATATACAGGGGGAGAGAAATATAGGGAGAGATAAATGTAGGGAGAGGGAAATGTAGTGACAGATAAATATAGAGAGAAAGACATATGGGAGATGCAAATAGGGGAGACACATATAGGGAGAGATATAGAAAGTGAGAGAAATAGGAAAGAGCAAGAGCGAGAGCGAGAGCGAGGAGAAAAAGATAATTACGATGTAAAAAAGATAGCGGAGGGTAGAAATGGAGCTAAGGTATAGAGAATAGAGCTCAGATGAAAGCGCGAGCGTAGGAAATTGGCCTCATTCTGAGCCACCCATTGTGAGCTCAAACAAAAAGCTGGAGAGAGCGAGAAGACTGAAAGGTCGGCACCGCCGCTCTCGTGGGAGGGCCATTGGGCAGCGCCAATGTCGTGAGGAATGAGGATTGCTCTGTCAGTGCCGTCACCCCGGCAGAAGGGATGTAAGGCGGCCGGCCGACCGCTGACGAAGAGCGCTGTGTGGGAGGTGGCCGGTCACACATTGTCACGCGCTGTTTCAGTATTCAGCGGACTGTGAAGGAGCGCTGTGTGGGAGGTGGCCGGTCACAAAATGTCACGCGCTGCTCCTGTGATCAGCGGGCTGTGAAGAAGCGCTGTGTGGGAGGTGGCCGGTCACACATTGGCTGGGCCGAATTAACGCGTCTATATCAGAGACAAAGGATGATTGTGGGCTGCAGCAGTTGCCAGGGGCGGCTGCGATATCCAGCTGAATGGGCTGCCATATTCAGGTGACGGGGCTGCCATATATACATATAGCTTATATAGCCGTCACATCCAGCTGACGGCTGCCATGTTCAACTGACGGGCAGACATATTCAACTGGTGGTACGATGATCACCGGGGGTCATGCAGTACGCGCGAGATTGACAATAAACGGGCACACAGAGCTGTCATAAAAGCGAGTTTGTATGCTGAAATAAGGTCGGATCAAATAGTTCCGTCTTCCTCGTAGGCGGGAAGTTGGTTTTCACTGCATGGTACGGTACGAAAGTGGACTGCTGGGAAGTGGAAGCAGAAGTGGTTCAGAGGAACCAGCGATCTATGACCTCGATCAGAAGCACTCTGCAGCTGACCAGAAATATCACGCAAACTACTAAAATGCTGTCGAAAGTGTTAAGTAAATCGACTGAAAAGTGGAGAGCAGGCGGCGATGCGTTCAATGACGGACGGTTCGTAGTATTATGCATTTTTTATTTGTTACACATGATAAGTGATATCGAGAGAGAAAATGCATAGGTACTTCAACCAGCCTAATCTAATCGCATGCTGTTTATCTATTGTTACGTTTTATGCATAAACTTAGTTTGCTGACGTCTAGCTTTTTGCCTGACAATTCGATAATCACAAAGTTATTGTCTCTGTGTTGTGGAAATTATGTGTTTGGCTTGTTTTCTGCTATCAATTAAAAGTTATTTAACAAACAGAGCACACTGTGTGTGCCTTGAATCTTGACATTCGATTGCGTCATTTTGTATGTGCGATACACTAATATCGTCCTGGTGACTGCTGCTGAATTCGCACTGACAAAAGTCATGTTTAGATAAATTGCTATGAACATCGTGATGTAGTTTCTTACCTTACAGTCACCTATTTTCGGAACATGTGCTAATGCATCCTCTTGTTCTTTATTGCAGTATTGTGTGACATTTAAATGGTGACGTCACATCCGTCAGGTTTAAGCAATGTGTCTGATGCAACGGTCTTGCAACGGTCATAAAATAAATAAATAAAACAAAAATCATTGCACAACACAGTCTACTCACACAGCTGTGTTGGCAGTGCCACGCTTGTCATTCACCCTTTGTGGTCATTCAAGTCAGATCCAGCATTACAAGATTTTCTTAGAACCAGACAACTTTTATGAAAAGGCGTGTAAACACCCTCTCAGCCGGCGGTTACACATACACAATACACCCCCTCTCATTCAGCGGGAATATATCCTCGAACCAGCTCACCAAGTGGCCCGTCTGGGAGGCCCTAACCTTTCGTATCCGCGACTAGTACGCCTATAACCCTTTAGTGTATCGTCGCCTATCTGTCCTCCCTCGCCACCAACACGCTCATCATCGTGCTGTGAGCCTATGTCATTGCCGGGCGGCGCTGCTTTAGGAGGCTGTCGCCGTCAGCCGGTATGAAATGTGGCGCCTCTGAGACGACCCGGGACGCCACACTCCTGACTACTATCAATGATCCCCTGCGCAACGGGCCAGTGACGTAGCCGACACTGGTGACGTCACCTGACGTCAGACGCTGACGTGCGTTAGGAGCGCTGGCAGTTGGCAGTTGGCAGATTGGCAGATTGGCAGATGACGGATGGCCACTTTCAGCGTTCGGTGGGCAGGACTGGACCAGCCGCGTCGCTACAGCATCCGCCGGGGACTTCCAAATGTCAGCCGGGCCTGACCCGGGGTCCGGGAGCGGGAGATAGATGGACAGAGGTCAGGTCGGGTCAGGTCGGGTCAGGTCGGGTCAGGTCGGGTCAGGTCGGGTCAGGTCGGGTCGGGTCGGGTCGGGTCGGGTGGGTCGGGTCGGGTCGGTCGGGGTCGGGTCGGGTCGGGTCGGGTCAGGTCGGGTCAGGTCCGGGTCGGTCGGGTCGGGTCAGGTCTGTGTGTGTGTGTCGGGTCGGGTTCGGGTCGGGTCGGTCGGTCGGGTCGGGTCGGGTCGGGTCGGGTCGGGTCGGGTCGGGTCGGGGTCGGGTCGGGGTCGGGTCGGGTCGGGTCCGGTCAGGTTAGGGGCAGGCCCGGATCCGGTCCGGGTCCGGGTTCGGGCCGCGGGTACAGGTCCGGGGTTCAGGTCCGGTCGGGTCGGGTCGGGTCGGGGTCGGGTCGGGTCCGGTCGGGTAGGTCAAGGTCCGGCCAGGGTCCGGTCAGTTTATGGCAGGCCCGGGTTCGCGGGTACCGGGTCCGGGTCCGGTCCGGGTCCGGGTCCGGGTCCCGGGTCCGGGTCGGGTCCGGGTCCGGGTCCGGGTTCGGGTCCGGGTACAGGTCCGGTGTCAGGTCGGGTCAGGTCGGGTCAGGTCGGGTCAGTTTATGGCAGGCCCGGGTCCGGGTCCGGGTCCGGGTCCGGGTCCTGGTCCAAGGTACGGGGTCAGGTCGGAATTCCGGTCCCGGGTCCGGGTCCGGGTCCAGAGTCCAGGTCCGGGGGTCAGGTCGGGTCCCGGGTCCGGGTCCGGGTCCGGGTCCGGTCCGGGGTACAGCCAGGTCCGGGTACAGGTCCCGGGTCCGGGTCCGGGTCCGGTCGGGTACACGGTACCGGGGTCCGGTCGGGTACTCGGGTCCGGGTCCGGGGTCAGGTCGGGTCAGGTCGGGTCAGGTCCGGCCAGGTCCGGACAGTTTATGGCAGGCCCGGGTCCGGGTTCGGGTCCGGGTCCGGGTCCGGGTACAGGTCCGGGGTCAGGTCGGGTCTGACGGTAGGAGAGGTGCTGCCGACTTCCGCCGCAGCTCCTCAGAAGCTGCAGAAGCTGTCTGATCTCCGCAGAAGCTGCTGAAGCTGTCTGATCTCCGCAGAAGCTGCTGGTCTGATCGATGCCGACCCTGGCCAAAGTTGACAGGCCTTTCACGTTCCGATGAGATAGATGAGACGATAAAGCCGATGGCTGTTCGAACCCCCCAAACCTTACTTCCGGTTACAGCTTCCTGTCTGAGCACTATCGGGAAGAATGGTAATGAATATTAATGAGGTGAGCTGAAGGTGAACTGAGTGACTTGATCTCTACTACTATGCTGATTAAATAGGACGCGCGCTATTACTATACCAAATTCGCGTCTATACCAAAGTCAAGATAAACATTAAACAATCACATGAATACTTGAAGATATACCAAGGTGGTATAGCACAATTTGTCGTTCTTTTAGAGTGAATTAGTATATAAATACTTTACAGCCGATAATATTCATATTTCCTGTCGGTAGGACTTTGTGGTAAACATTATATTATATGTGTCTGGAAATAAATGACATACAAGCATTCTTCAGTCTGACCTACTGAAAGTATCTTTGGATGCTGGGCACATATTTTATCAAACATTCATGGACGGTGTCTCGGGTCTCCTTGATTTCAAAGCTGAGTTAAAATTTTGCAATGTTTGTATTTGAAATGATGGCCTACACATCAGGGACAGAACCTGATCATAAACCGCCCAGCTTTATATTCGTTTGATTCAGGAAGTGCTGCTGACGGATTCTGATGCAAAAAAGTGCATTGGATTCGTTCGTGTTCCGGCTGTCGCTCAAAGGGACACAACATCCTGTGTGGGTCGTCCAGCTCCGACGGGCGGCATTGACACGCTCCCAACAACACGCGTCAGCTATCAGAGGCAACACGCATAGGGCTGGGCAGGGGGGCGGAGCCTGCGGCGACCGCCGTTAAAACGATGATGTCAGCGATCACAGTGGTGGTGGCTGAGGCGGTAGCTGAGGCGGTGGCTGAGGCGGTGGCTGTGGCGGTGGCTGTGGCGGTGGCTGTGGCGGTGGCTGTGGCGGTGGCTGTGGCGGTGGCTGTGGCGGTGGCTGTTGGCGGTGGCGTGGCGGTGGCTGTGACGGTGGGCTGTGGCGGTGGCTGTGGACGGTGGCTGTGGCTGTGGCGGGTGGCTTGGCGGTGGTGGTGGGCGGTGGGGTGGCGGGGCGGTGGCGGTGGCGGGTGGCGGTGGCGGTGGCTGAATGATGACTGAGTCAGTGGCTGAGGCGGTGGCTGAGCGGTGGGCTGAGGCGTTGCTGAGCGGTGGCTGAGGCGGTGGCTGATGCGGCGGCCTGAGGCCGGTGGATGAGGCGGGTAGCTGGGCGTGGCTGAGGCGGTGGCTGAGGTGGTGACTGAAAGGCGGTGGATGAGGCGGTGGCTGAGGCCCGGTGGCTGAGGCGGTGACTGAGGAGGTGGCTGAGGCGGTGGCTGAGGCGGTGGCTGAGGCGGTGGCTGAGATGATGGCTGAGATGATGACTGAAGTCAGTGGGCTGAGTCGGTGGCTGAAGAAATGATGGCTGAGATGTGACTGATCAAGTGGCTTGAGTCGGTGGCTGAGGCGGTGGCTGAGATGGATGGCTGAGATGATGACTGAGTTCAGTGGGCTGAGGCGGTGGCTGAGATGATTGGCTGAGATTATGACTGAAGATGAATGCTTAAGATGACGACTGAGTCAGTGGCTGAGGCGGTGGCTGAGGCGGTGGCTGAGAATGATGACTAAGTCAGTGAGCTTTGAGGCGGTGGCTGAGGCGGTGGCTGAGGTCGGTGGCTGAGGCGGTGGCTTGAGGGGTGGCTGAGGCGGTGGTCTGAGATGATGGCTGAGAATGATGACTGAGTCAGTGGCTGAGGCTGTGGCTGAGGTGTGGCTGAGGCGGTGGCTGAGGCGGTGGCTGAGGCGGTGGCTGAGGCGGTGGCTGAGGTGGTGGCTGGGATGATGGCTGAGATGATGACTAAGTCAGTGGCTGAGGCGGTGGCTGAGTCAGTGGCTGAGGCGGTGACTGAGGCGGTGGCTGAGGCGGTGGCTGAGTCAGCGGCTGAGGCGGTGAGGCGGTGGCTGAGGCGGTGGCTGAGGCGGTGGCTGAGGCGACAGAGGCGGAGGCGGCTCCGGCGGCGGTGGTGATGGGGGCGGGTGGGCGGGGCAGGAAATGACAGATTACAGCCTCTCTGGGGCAGTATCGACCGTCGCCGGTGGGTGTGCTGTGTGACGGGCCCGGCGCGGCCACTGGTCACCAGCGGCCGCTGAGCTGGCCGGGAAGCCGTCCGACCATGGGCCCGGCGGATTCAGAGGCTAACGTGGGGCGACTTTTATGCGGCCATAACCCAGCGGTACAAACTGGGGTCAGCGGCTTGAAGCATGGCTAGTAGCGAGAGGACGCCGGGAGGTAGCAACTCGGTAATAAGTCAGCTTTACTTGTCAGTGGATCTCAGCGTCCTGCCTAGTGCCCATTGCTATTTCATTGAATGATACGGATACACCTTCATACGCAGGCTTTATACACGCTGGTGCAATGTGATCTAAATAGTAAATCTTTGCATCAGAAGCGTAGATAAAACCAGGCATTGGTTCTATTCATGCTGTTAGCATAGAGATCCTTTGTTGGTTCATTCATAATTATCAATCTAGCGGGGACTGGTCATTGCCTTTATTTTCACAACATAATAGGTACTTTGCTGATTTTTTTCCTTCCAGTTTCCAACAACAATGACATACGGTGTATATTATAAGCTAATGTACGTTCTAATGTACGCTAATGTACGTTCGCTCTTGACTGCCCTGCTCTGTGGCACAGTATGCACAAGGCAGCAGCTTGAAGACATATAGTGGCTAGAATAAGTCAAAATTTATGCATGTCATGCGGCACAGTATGCAACAGGTGCCCTCTGCTAGTGACATCTACTGTCAGGAATATAAAATATTGTGTTCTGCGGCACAGCATGCTGCAGGCATTCTCTTTTAGTGACATATCGGCGGGAAATACAATGTTGAGCTATGCGGCACAGCATGAATCAGGCAATCTTTACTAGCGACATCTATGAGCAGTGCCATGAACTTCTGAGCTATGCGGCGCAGCATTCAGCCACCCGCGCGCCATGGGCTCGGCGGAATAGATGAGGCTAACCTGGGATGACTTTTATGAGGCCGTAAACCGCCGGCACAAACTGGGGTCAGCGGCTCGAAGCACGGTCGGCCGGGAGAGAGAAGGCCGTGAGGTAGCAACTCGGTGGAATCATTACGGCTCTGAGTCCCTACTCTCTACCTAGTACCCACTGAGCTGTTTCGTTGAAAGATGTTCTAATAAGAGTTGCAGAATTTTGGTCCCAGCATCCCAGCGCTGGGACCAGAACTGGTCACGGCTTTGACTGAAGCTGTGACTGGCCAGGCCAGCGCCATAAGGTTAAAATCGCAGCGTCAATACTAAAGCTATGACTTGCCAGCTCATTCCGTGGCTAGGCTGTGACCAAAGATTTAGGATTGTCTGCATTGCCTCTACGTTATAAATGTTCTTCCCGAAACCATCATAGGGAACTGGTTCACTTGTCAGCGCTTAAAGGGAGAGTTTTCACATTAACATAAAGATTTGAGTTGAGATGTTCAAGTTGTTTTGGAATTCCATTGACATATAAGTAATGTAGAAGTAAAAACACCCACAGAGGTCTAATCGAAAGTAAATTTGAGTTTGGTTTTGAAAATTGCAAAAAAATAGACCCTAGTGGTATTTGAATAAGCCCGCGTAAAGCCGATGTCGTCATCTCTCTTTTATCAAAATGTTGATGAAAGCGACTTGTTTTAACATTTGGCTATACATAAGCCATAGCACTAGTCATAATATTGCAGGCGTGAAGGTTTTCTCTATTTTCCAAAATTCCTTCATATGACGTCATCAGCCCAAATACTAAACTTAGTTTTTCATGAATTTGAGCACTGTTTGTGAGAAACAAATGTCAGAATCGTGTTTCGGCAAGCAATTAATTTCATATTTTGCACCACAAGCGGCGTACATTGGACAACTTTCAGAAATGTGAAACATTCCCTTTAATGGTATATCGTACCACAAGTAGGTATCGTAACTCCATCACTGACTAGCTGATTTGTTGACGTTACATCCAGGGCTTTTTATACACTCTCTGGCACGTAGTCTCTGCTCCCGACGCCTTGCTAATATCCGCTCAGCCGTCCGCGTGGCGGCCTCTTGTCAGAGACTGTAATAGGCAGTAAGCACCAGGTGGAGCCAGAATCAGACTACTGGTGCTGAGTTTTGACGTCACAATGTCATACAAAGAGAGACTTTACCTTTTCTCCAGATGATAATACTTATACAAGTATGATCCAAATCAAATTATTATTTGTTTTTTCAGCTCAAGATGCCCAACTTTTCAAGTGTTTACTGCCAGCGTATTATAAAAAACGTCTTGGAGGGCGATAGGGTTTTGAAACGGCCCGACACCATTATCAGAAGCCCGACATGATGCTGAGCGGCCCGAGCGCCGCGAGGGACGCTAAGGGTCATGAAGAGCTTCTGATAATGGTGAAGGGCCTTTCGAAACCCATTCGACCGACAAATGTCACGTTATTTGTATTATTGTCACTTATCTAGGTCAGATATTTATGTGCTATCATAGCCGATTGTTCTAGNAGTGTTTGAGTAATTGTCCCGCGAGTTTCAACGTTTCATTATTAGGTATCTCTCTTGTTCGCTTGATGATTTATATCCACTGAAGAAGGCCCATGGCTGAAAATATATTTTGGATTTTCTTTTAATATTCACACATATTATGAGCATGAGGTTAATTTTTCATATAATAAGTTTCCATAACTCTTGAATAATGATAATATCGCCTAAATCAGTAACTTATTTGTCTTTGAATATATCGTATACTAAAACTTTCATACTAAAACATTTCAAAACATCTCAAGATGTTTTAAAACATGTCGCGCAAAATAATCCATCGTGAAAATGGCCATAGACATTAGACAATGCTTAATGTAGGCGGCAAGAAGGAAAAAAAATAATTTTTACACCATACCAAAGCAGAAAGCAGACTGGCTTGTTATAACAAAAGAAACAGACTATACATAATAACGATATATACGATATAATAACGATATATTACGATATATACATAATAACTATACATATTAACGATAATAACGATGTATAACGAAATTTTCGTGAAAGAAATAAGAATGTCTAATTCCATTCAACTACCGGTTAGAGGTGCCACTTTTCTACCCACCTACCCAACAGGTGCGGGTAGTTACTACCCACGTGGGTAGTGGTGGGTAGCACAAGCGATCACTTGGATTTAGTGGGTAGTTTGCGGGTAACATAATGGTAATACACTGGACAAAATCGAAAAACAGGGATTTGGATGCGAATTGGGATGCTTTAACAAATATAGTCACCTCAGTTAGTGAGCAGAGATCAACACAAAACAGTTAAGCATTACAAAATGAGTTATTAATGTAGACATAAAGATGGGCAATTTTCTTTGTGAGTACTTGCGGGTAGCTGGGCGGCCTTGCGTCATTGTGGGTAGTGGTGGTAAGTTGAGGGGGTTTGCGGTGGGTCGGGTCGTAGCATCAAGCTGAAAGTGGCACTCTATACGGATGCATTCTAACATTCTCGTAATGCACAATATTGGTTAATATCTTACCAAAAATTCTAGATGACGGTTGGTTGATTGATGGGAATGATGTTTTACAATCAAGAAGTTCAGCGACATAATTATTCAAACATATTACGGCATGATTTCATATGAGGGTACAGAGAAGGTCTATTCAGTGCAGACATTTAATATTTACATATGCAAACGTCGAGGAAGGGCTTGAACTTCAGAATGTATTGGCAATTATTTTCGAGAGGACACTGATTTGTTGTTCTCCCGTCAAAGCCTAATAAGCAATAGCCTTAGTTTTCGGGTCGGCAGGTGAGTCTGGCTGAATCGCGCTGAGGGCGATGGATCTCATTTAACTCGTATGAAAAAGCTGCATGACGAAAGCTCTCGATGACACATGATACTCACGATGAAACGTTTGATCAGAGTATATATATCAATGAGTAGGATCAAGTTTTGCTCTACGTCACGGCTGGTTCGAACTAGAACATACTAGACTATGTTATCATATTCAACCTAGTTTGGTATGCTTTTGGAATACTCTGACATAAACCTAGATTTTAAACTATATAGTAGGATATGGTAGCCTCATCGAAAAATATTCTGAGTAATATTTAATACAAGTTTGTGTTAATTAGAATAGAAATAATATTTTCACTTAATTAACTCATACATGTTATTCGAAACATTGTCATAAATACTATTTAATTGATAAAACATATTAGTGCAGCTGTAACACAATTGCCTTATGCCAAATTTCGATCACGCTGCGTCTTCTGCGTCGGAAAAGCGGCGAATAACAGCTGAGATTTTTTGCAGCAGCTGGCACTTTGCGGATTCACTAATGAAATAGGGTGTTTGAAACGTTGCAAAATAGTTTATTTGATTTATTAAAAATCAATAACAATAATAATATTTTTCGCAATAATTTGTATATAAATTGTACTCTTATTTGTAGCTTGCGACGGCAAAACATACTGGGTACTAGCGGTCCTGGCGGCCACCTGCTGCGGCAAAATAGACCATTAAGTTTCGTGGTTTGCGTGCAACGAATTGTTGTCTGCTGGCGTTATTTCATTTTTGACAGAGTATTTGTCATTTGTATATCCTAGTTGGATGCATTTAAAAGTCAAATTAGGTTTCTGCATGTAAGACAAATTGTATATATGTAGGAAATAACTTGGAATTATCGTCACGGCATGGGAAGGCGACGGTAGTCTCAAGCTTGCGCCGTAGCGGCCCGGCCGGCGGGGCCAGACCCGCCGGAACGCTCCGAAGTATTGTGGACGATTGGTAAGCCTCATGTTAAATGATATCATGCGGAATCTTGAAGAGACGAGCTTTCATTTGAGCATAAAAACTTATGTTCATCTATCTTTGATACCAAATAAATAAGGGGTAATTTCGTGTCAGTTTGCATTGCTTATCATTGGAGAGCCGGGATTCTCCTGCAATGGTGAGTCCACGGGTACGTCACAACTTGAACCCCGCGGTTTGATCCGCCGTGTGCAGTTAATAAAGGTGCGAAAATAAAGACCCCAGCGGCTCCAGAGTCCAGACCTTTGTGGAATTCACCGATTTTTTTCGTGGAAAAAAGTTAAGAAGGAAGTGTTTTCTGAGTTTCCTTTCACCCATTCTGATTCGCTTTGGGTGACAATATTGTGATGTATTTTGAATTCAAGAATGTTAATTCCAACTTTGAGACATATCATATCTTCCCAAAAATTAAGAACTCAGGAAAGCCCTATACGAATACCTTAAGTACAGGGAGTGTACAGGTAGCGCCAGGGGTGCACTCCGATCACAGGGGATGCACGTGCACCCAGTGCACCCATCTGGCTACGGGCCTGGAACGGATATTGTTCTTCCTTCACGATAGTTACTAGGTAACTGTTTCTCCTTGAGATTGAGCACAAAGCTCTTTTCTAAAGGATAAAATGTCTATTTCAAGAAAATTATTATTGTTATCGTGAAAAATTATAATGGAAATGGTAGGAACACATGCTATTATTTACTCAACCGTTCTTATTTGTTTTAATTGATGACACAAATTTGGTCTGATCTGGACAATTCGGATAAGAACGAACACCGTAATGCCAGCTTTTCATTGTAACCGACATTTTGCCATAGTGAAATGTATATAAGCGACTAAATAGGGTTTTTTTTTTGTGCTCAAAACTAGAGTTCACGGCTGGCCTTGGCCAGCCGTGAGGATTGTTGTAAATTCATAATCATGGCAGGGGTGAACCAGGGGGGGGGGGCATTTGAGGCAAATGCCCTCACCGTCGGGCTCAGAGGGTTCTCTCGGGTCTGAGATGGTCATCGCGTTTGACTCCGTGGGGCCTCGTGGGGCTTCGTAGAGCCCTCGTGTTGGGCCTGAGGGAACTTCTGCGGTCTGATGGCCTCAGATGATTGAGGGGACCCTCGTCGACCAGAGGGGGCCCTCGGTTGACATAAAGGGCCTCTGCGGTCTGAAGGGGGCTTCGGTCGGCTTGAAAGGGGGCTCGTTACCTGAGGGGGCTCGATGGGCGGCATGCAAGGGGCCCCTGGCCGGTCTGAAGGGGCCCTCAGTCAGCTTGAGGGGCCCCTCGTCGGCATGAAGGGGCCAGCTTGTCGTATAAGGGCCCTCTGTCGATCTAGGTCTCTTTCAGTTGAGGGGACCTTATACCTCCGTGGTCTGAAGGGGCCCTGTGGGGGTTGAGAGTGCCATTGTTCAATACTGATGGGGTCTTTTTATATAGGCTCTGTTTGGTTTGAGGGGGCTCTCTTCGGTCTGAGAGGGGCCTCAATAGGCATAGAGTAAGGGGCATATCAGTCGGCTTGAAGGGGCCCGGTCGACTGAGGGACGCCTTGGGGCGTGAGGGCCCCCTGAGTCTAGGGTGCCTCTGACGGTTTGAGGGAACCTCTGCCAATCTGATGGGTCTTAAATAGGCTGTGTTGGTTTGAGGGGGCCCTCTGTCGTCTGAGGGGGCTCTGTCGTTTGAGATGCCTCTTGTCAATCTGATGGGGTCTTATAATATAGGCCTCTGTTGGTTTGAGGAGGCCCTCTGTCGTCTGAGGGCCTGCTAGTAATCTTGAGGTGGCCTCAGTCGGCATGAGAGGGCTTGATCGGCTATCCTGGTTGTCGGTATCCTCGTTGGTTTGAGGGGCTGTCCTATCGGTCTGAGGGACTTCTGTCGCATTAGTGTCTCTGTAAGAGGTCTGAGGCCTATGTGTGAATGGAGGGGCTCTCTGGTAAAATGAGGGGTCTCTGGTGGCCTCGGGCAGCTTGAAGGTGAAGGCCTTTCTACTGACAGGGCCTCTGGTCAGCCCTGAAGGGGCCCTCTGTCGGCTGCGTGGCCCTCTGGTGGCCTGAGTGCCTCTGTGGCCTGAGTGAAAATCCGTCGCCAAGCTTGAGGGGCAATTATCGACCGACGAGGCCTCTGTCGGCCTGAGGGTCATGTAGGCTGAGGGGCCCTAAATGCCGGCATGAGGGGCTCTCTAGTAGCCGAGGGGCCCCTCTGGCCGCTTGAAGTGAGGCTCCTCGATCAGCTTAAAGGTGGCCCTTGGTCGGCCTGAGGGGCCCTCAGTCGGCATGAGGGCGCCTGAAGGGGCCCTCTGACGGCCTGAGAAGCCCCTCTGTCGTCCTGAGTAGCCCTCAGTCGGCAGTATAAGGGAGCCTTCTCTCGACATTAGCCCTCAGGGGGCCTCTGGTGGCTTATGGGCCCTCAGCCAGGTTGAGGTGGTTTTTGTCAGGCCTGACTCGAGGAGACCTCTGTTTTTCCTAGGGGCTTTAAGGGCCCCAGTCGGCCTGAAGGGGCCCTCATCGACTTGAGGGGTCCTCTGTCGGTCTGAGGGAGTTCTTGACCAAATTAAGGAGGCTCTTACTCACTACTCAGCCTGTAGTGACTACACCCAGAATAAGAAGTTAAAATCGTGTTGGCGAAGCTAAAATATAATATGTAGGAGGCCCTGCGTTCATGGGGGGCATGATGTATGTGCTAAGGGGCCCATATATCACTGACAGCAGGTAATTGGCAATACAAATGGTCTTTCGTCACTCGCCTCGTTCTAGTACTAGTATGGTTCCGCAAATCCAGCATAATAAGGTGAATATACCTCTACTTCCCCTACGCCAAGAATTTCCCCTATATGGTCACATCCATTCTCATTTCTTGAGAAAGTCAACGAAATATGGTGAGTTTCCTCACAATTTTAATTACTCTATTCTCATATGTATGGCTTATATCGAGTCCTCCCCCAGTTTTAAAACCTTGGCTTAGCCAATGCCTATGGGCCAAACAGTAAGTATCACATGCAGTAGGAGTGGTCTCAAATAAGAACCAGCCGTGCCCCCGGGGCACTGACAGCGGTCAGACGGGCGGAGCCGCGTGCTGACATGTGCGGCGTCTCCAATAAATTATTTATTTGGCAAATAATCCTTCAGATTGTATTCTTGAATTGGTCTTGCCTACACAGTGACGCAATTAAGAAAATACAAACAGCCCTTTAATAAATCAATGTGAATTACAAAAAGGCTCCGAAATCAATGCAGAGTAAAAAATAAGCGAAACTAAACAAAATCACTTCTTTCGTTTTTGGGGGGCCATCAACCAATGCTAGGGGCCCCACTTCGGTGTGCCCCCCCCCCCCGTCGCAAAATCCTGGCTGCGCCCCTGATATCACGTATTTATTTTCAGTCTACTGTTATGGCAACATGCCAAGGCTTCTTTTCACCATGATTGGCTTGATAAGATTGATGCAAAATACAAAATAGAAATCCCCAGGTAGACTATGCAGCCACAGCCGTAGCCATAGCCAAGATCTCGAGATTTTCCCGTCCGGCCCACCCTATTAGCCGTGGGGTTCGGCCGTCCATCGGGATATCCGTCCCATGTAGACCTCTACTCAAAACTGTAATAACATGTCTCAAAATACGAGCACTTACACAATGTGATGTATTGCAGAACAAGCCAAAATTTAGCATACACTACCCTATTTTTAGCATAAACACACACACACACACATACACACATACACACATACAATATGCATCGCATACGAAGGATACAACTAAAGGTAAATTTTAAAGACCATACACACCGGCCAATACGTTTCGTTTTTCTTTTCCACTGCCCTCTTTTATTTCACCAGGCGAGTGACCAGCCCACCACACCACGACTACCTCGACAAACACACAATAGCCGTTTTCACGATGGCTTATTTTGCGCGAAATGTTTTAAAACATTTTAAAATGTTTTAAAATGTGTTAGTAGTAGCCGTCTTCACGATGGACTAATTTGCAAGAAATGTTGTAACCCTTGCTTTACGGTCCCGTAGGGCGAGGGTTAACATTTTTTCTCGAAAATTAGTCCATCGTGAAAGCAGCTACTACTAAAACATTTTAAAACATTTAAATGTTTTAAAACATTTCGCGCAAAATAATCCATCGTGAAAACGGCTACTATACACACTAAGTGGAAAAGCGGATACAGTAAAAATTCACAATTTTCTGTAAAAATGCTTTTCTAAGGTATAATAAGCAATAAGCATGGCAAATGATCACGTGAAAGAACGATTCAGCAACACGGTGGACGTTCCATCTAACTCCAAGCTCGTATAGGTTGATATATCAGCGATGATTGCCACTAATTATCATTTGATAAACAATTGTCTAACTCTTACTGCTCACATTTTGTAACGCAACAGCAGCGCACTCTGTTTCGCTTACGACGTTTTTCGGGCAAGGGGTTGCTGAATAGTGAATACGCCATAACACAACCACTGCTGTAAAGTTTGAATTGGATCTGTCTCCCGCCGATGACTGATGTCTGGCCACGCCAGACATCAGTCACCCAGTGACTGTCCAGTGAACAGTGCACCGTGCACTGTTCACTGGACTTGGTGTCCTCGACAGACATGTCGCTGTCTCATGCCACCTGACCTGTGAGGCTCGTCGTCGCTCGCCTCGCGTGCTCCGTAATCATCATCTTTGGCGTATACGTTTGGCTAGCGAGTATGCAATGAGCGTTGGCACCTACTGAATTCCGATCAGCATGAATGATCGGCATCTTACTGAATACGGTTGGGAGCCACGTTCACTTGAGCCACTACGAGCCAAGTCTGCCCTGCGATCCATTGGAATTATGATTTGTTGGAGCCAACTGTTTTGTTTTTACGTTTTCGCACATTTTTCTTGACGGCAGAGTCGGTTACCGTTATCGCCACCTGCTCGGATGAACTCGAAACATTAGAACCAGAAAAATAATCTGGTCCACTCCGTTTGTTGGTCTTGGTCTCACGATATCTCCACTTCAGGTATACTATACACATGACGAAAGAGACCAGCACAACAGGAACCAGAAGTTCAACGATCCATTCATCTTCCTCAGCAGTTGGATCTTCTTCAGCAGTTGGATTCCCATTGTTGGCTGACTGACTGTTATAGTTGACTGTGTGACTGTTCTCCTGGCAGAGCCATTCTCGGTTTAAGCTCTGCGAAAATCCGTTGGTTCCTCTGGCCTGAGAGGTTCAGATTCATCTGTTCCAGTTAGCCATTGGACCCACCTGCTCGTTGGACACATGGGGGGCTTTGGAGCTCGGACGGACAGGCGATTCAACTTAACATCGACCGCTTTGTCGAATGTCAGCGAACCCTTTTCAGCGTGCGAGATAGTCAAATTGTTTATGCGCATTGATGAGCGGCTATCGACTTGGTTTTTCGGGACTTTCAAGGCGATCAAAGCATGGCTACGAAGGAAACGTACAATTGTGTTGCTAAAATAGATTGAGTTGTTGGCCTGTACATTTAATCCTCTGGTCATCAGAGACTTAAAACCCGACTTTGTGATAGCAAGACTGCCAACTTGAAGCTGGAAACCGTTCGGTTGAACCATAGTGACTTTACAGTTGCGAATTGTCACGTTGCGAATTTTACCATATATCCCCCGGCTACGTATGATTCCCACCCTACAATTGGACATCGATAGCCAATTGAGGTCACCTGTCCCGTTGATACACCCTTCATTCACTTCTCTGATTTGTACTTGCCTCATCTCAATACGACGTACGATTCCACTAAAGGTGTTTCTTTTGCATGACGGCGTGTTAACGCCTCTCAGAGACAGAAATGTGAAAGGCGCGTTAAACGCCTTGGGGGCCATGTCCAAGAACTTTACTTCTTCGATAATGAGACTAGGGCTACGGACAAGACTGGAAATCGAACGCTTCCTGCTGAAATATAGCTTTGAGAGTATACTCATCTGTATTCTGGTCCTCCGCTCCCAGAACCCTTGAGAAAGCAAGATTTGTCTCATTGTCCTGTTCATGCCACCGTATCCACGCCGAAGGCTAGAGAGAGAGGTACATCTCGCAGAGCGAGTCCGTCGGCTGCAGCTGTCAGCTTGTCTATCCTCCTGAGCTCCACCTTGACCAATGACGTCAGGTCCAGCAGAGCGTTCTCGTAGATTACCACCTGGCGTACTCCATAGATGTAGATGCTTTCAACGGAAGCTGGAAAGTCTCCTTTGCGCAAGGCAACCTGGAACATAATGAATTACATATTTTACCAAGGTTTTAAAAAAAACACACACACACACAGAGAGAGAGAGAGAGAGACGACCACCTAGCAGCTAGCTTATACCTACTAAGCATGTGGATTGTGGAACCGGATGCTTTCGCCTTGCTTGTTCAAAACAAGGGTTCAGTTTGTGATTAACTATATTTGTGCGCATCTGATTCCTCCANAGAAGCTCTGTTATCAGGCCTTATACATTAATTATAATTTTGAATTGGCTGAACAAAACAATTGTATTTATCATATTATTGTACCTACGTTAAATTGCATAATTCGAGGAGGTAGCGGTTCAGGGACCCTATGAAGGTAACGGTTCTGTAGTTCTATGGAGGCTTTTTGGTGTAAAACTTGTCGCGCAACTGACAAACTAAATCAGAATAAATAGGGCCAGTTGCTTGAACATATAACACGCCGTTGAGAAACCATGACACCTAATATCAACGACTTTATATTTTGTAAAAATGTATGAAACATTTTTGTCAATTTATTGTAAGCAATAAAGATGAGATCCTGTTATGACTTATGATGATAAACTTGTTACTGTGTTGTGTATATGTTAGAGGGATATGTTATAGCAATGGGACGCTGGTCAAGTTAGCAGCATTAGATATCACACTGACAAGTATATGACATATTCTGGTCACACTGACATCTGGTTGTTGTGATTTGTCCCAGACTTGATATACATATTTGTCTTGATGCGCTGATTTAGAAATTCTATCCTTATGCGATAGTATTTTGCGTTGTTTACGAGTTACACGCTTTGTAACATTTTAACAGTAAACAGTAACAGTGCGGATGTCTCAATTTGTCTCAAAATCAATAAACGGGGTCTCCTGAATTTGCTGGTTCATAAAATGTACCTTTTTGTTGTTATTTTTCGTTGTTTATTAGTTACATGCCTTGAAACATTCGAGCAGCAAATGGCTATACTAAGGTGTGTAAAAGCGTGTAACTCGAAAACAACTAAACATACCACCCAAGAAAGTTACATTTTCGGAATCAGCGCATTCATTATTTAGGCCCAGTATACCAATTTGGGGACAAATCGAGACAACCCTGTCATATGCTGCTGACATTTTACAAGGTGTGTAATTCGAAAACAACTATAAATATCACCCAATAAGATACATTTTCTGAATTACCGAATGAAGGAAGCCCTGTTCTGTGTTCACTTGGTCTGAGGCAAATTAAAACACACTTGAATATCATCCTGCCAGTGTGATATATGATGCGGCTAATTTGACGGACGTCGATTAACAGCTGACCTACCGTTTGCAAGGTCACGGCTAACCGCGCCCGCCTGGGCAGGACTGAGCTGTCCTGCCCTACACTCTACAGTCAACTGACTCCCTTGTCTGCCGTACATGACAGGCAGCGCCGCCAAGCGGCGACCGCCGGCACTAGAGGACCAGACGGTGCGTGACAGTCGGGGCCGGCAGCGGTTCCATGGCGCCTTCACCGGCGGCTTCTCTGCCGGCTTCTTCAACACGGTCGGCTCCAAGGATGGCTTCCAGCCGGCCACCTTCGTGTCCTCTCGCAGCACCCGCGGCGACCGACGCACCGCGCGACCCGACGACTTCATGGATGATGAGGTGGGTGAATAGTGTGACCTCGTGTGCGGGTGTGGGTTTGTGGGTGTGGATGCGGGTGCGGGTGTGGGTGTGGGTGTGAGGGGGGGTCAGGGTGCGGTAGTGTACGGCTTTTGAAGGTTTCTGTGATGGTCTTTGGACGACATAACCGATCAGCAGGTTTCTCCCTCGTCATCGTGCAATCATAACTCACTATCTTTATTTGTATGATAAAATGTGTTACAAAGTTATGAGTAGCTGCTGTATGATTATGAGAGAAGAATGACGTAATATTAACAACGTCAGTGATTAGTGTCAGTGTCACACTGACGCATGAACACGGTGTTAGATCAGCGACTCTGTGCGATGCTGGCAGAAGGCACTATACAACTAACTGTGGACACCGAGGGCAATGGTCGTACGTAGTCATCGAATTCTCATGAGTGGCGCAGCCTGACTGCACCTCTGCCCTGGGCCCTTCTTTCGTTAACTATGTATCACACAGGCTACTCTTATTTGTTCATCTTATAAATGTATTTATTACTTATATATGTATTTATTTATTACTATTTAACCTAATTTTATAGCTAACATTGGTAATAATCCCGTGTGACCTCTTATTACAGGACCGGGGTGACCACGGTATAGCGCCGCAGCGGGTACAGGCCACGTCTGAGTTCCGGGAGACGCCGACAGATGGCGTGAAGAGGAAACACCCGCAGTTTGACGAGGGTCCCATCCCCGGCGAACCTGTGCTCAGTCAGCTGGTGAAGCCGGTCAGGTATGCAGCAAACCCGTTACTACAGTGCTGGCGCCCAGGATGGCAGTACCCTATGGCCGTGGATGGCAGTCACAGTGACACCCTACTGGGCTGCCGTGGTAATAATACCTGGCCGGTGGAACACATGGCTGGGAGAAGAGCCGACTGCAAGCTGCAGGCTAGAATAGTATATTTTCATTTCACACCTCTCATTTCAGAGAACCACACTTTGTGTGCGTGCGTGAGTTATTTGGTGTGATGTAAATCCCAACTTGAATCGTGTTTCACTAGTTTGTTTCCGTTCTTGTATAGTGGCGGTGCGTCTTGCCACACCCTTGGTCCGGCTGTCTTTCTCTGTTGGCACTCCATTGAGTTGAGGCGCCCTTAAGCCCAAATCATCATCATCATCTGTTGGCACTGACTGTGGCACATCGGACCGAGTGTGACCTGATTGTTGTGTCTCGCTGCTGCCTCCAGGGACACGGTCGGTGGTGTGACCTGATTGTTGTGTCTCGCTGCTGCCTCCAGGGACACGGTCGGTGGTGTGACTTGATTGTTGTGTCTCACTGCTGCCTCCAGGGACACGGTCGGTGGTGTGACCTGATTGTTGTCTCGCTGCTGCCTCCAGGGACACGGTCGGTGTGCGGATCCTCAAGTCGATGGGCTGGCGGCCAGGACAGGGCATCGGACCCCGGATCAGCCGCGCAGAGAAGAAACAACAGCAGAAGGTACTCAGCGCATGTAGACCAGTCTATCCTAATGTCCAGCTGTGGACGGTAGCGGGTCGGAATGGGTTGCGTCGAAGGCAGTGTCCTAGCGGCAGTCTTATCGTACGGGCTGGTTATGTTGCAGCAGTTTTGGGAACCCTTGGTAAAAACGGCTTGTCGCCAGTAAATTTGTCAACGATTAAATACCATTTGGAATAATGTTCGTCATGTTAGTCGATTTTATGCCTGGTACTTAGAAGAGTACGTATTTGAATAGGAGGTATTCTATTGCCTCTTTTGTATCAATGCTGCACCGTGTTACGGCCGGTTCGGTCCTCCCCCACCCGGTCTCAGTTCTGTGCCGCGTGGCCAACACCAGGCCGTCTCGCGCTGTCAATACGCTCGGGACGGACGGTTAGCTGAGCCGGCGAGCGGCCCCAGTCACGGGCTACTAAAGATGTTAATATAACGTGAGTTATATTAGCATTAGTTATGTTAACATATTATTCTGTATGTTAATGTTAGAAATGTTAGTCGCGTATGACATTGGAGGTGCAACTTTGACCAGAGAACAACTCCGTCCAGTAAGTATTGTCATATCACTTTGGTGATATGACAATACTTACTTTGGTAACTACTCACTAACTCCGTTTTCGGCCGTAATGCGTTGTCCATAAAATGTTTACTTCTCCTATGATAACCGTGGCCAATGTTTTAAATACAAACGTTAACGTTTGGTTTCCCCTGCCCCACAGGTGTACGGCTGTGCGCGGCCTCCCGGCGCCGACTCTGCCGCGCCTCCGTCCGACTCCGACTCCGACTCTGACTCTGCGCTGCGGGAGGTGCTGCTGGCTCCCGATGACTCTGAAGCCCCTCTTGTGCGGCCCAAACACGACCAGATGGGGCTGGGTTACCGCGGTCTGGAGCGCCGCTCCGTTCTGGGGCCGAACGCAGTCGACGCTACCCTCCGCTACAGGGAAAAGGCCGGCAAACTGGCCATACGCGGACAGGTAATGTGCTTTTTTAATACTCAATGGGTCAGCGCTTTAGCGACTCTAGTTGGCTCCAAAAACGTGCAATGAATTTCGGGTTTTCCCGCTGTAGTGGCACCAGACTATAGCGGGAAAAATGTATTGTTGGTTACTATCAGTTGTTATGGTTGACAGGAGTTAACTGGGGTGGGTTGTCGCTTCAATTGCTGGTTTTCCCGATGGGCTGAAGTTTTCAGTTAGGGTGTGCTTTGTTTCGTATTCCCTCTGGTTTGATTTTGTTTTCGAAGCTCACGGTGTCCATGATTTTCGTATAGTCGTCAGATAGAGTGATTTCGAATCTCCTCGAGAACTTCACCGATGCGCTGCCAAGCTTCAGAGCGATCCGCTACGCAGCTGTGTCACTGACTTGAGATCCACTGGGGCCTTGCTCTTATACCTGTCCGCCCTTTTACCTTTTCTTCGGCCTAATCTCCAGGGCTTAGGTTTTCGGCGGGTGGCGCCTCGATGTGTCATCGAGTGCCGACTGCAGGGGATCCATCTACGCAGCGCGGAGGAGGATGACATTTGTTCCACCTATCACACTTCGGAGGCTGTGTCTTGTTTCCGTTCACGGTTTCTGCACTAAGGCTTAGCATGCGTTGCCCATGGCCATGGTCACGAAGCGCTTCGGGCCGGACCGGGTATCGGCAACTGCTCTGTCGGTTCGGCGGCTCTGGTCAGAGGTCGCCGGCGGGCGATCGTTCTGGCGTTTCGTTTTTTACGCTTGTTGGCTCCGTTCTCTGCCGCCGGTGGTTTCACATCCGGCGCGACATCCCCTCCGGCCCTTGTGTGCGTCTTTCCCGCTGTCCTGAGCCCTGCTCGGGAAGAGACGAGTGTGTATGCGTCTGGACAACGGCTCTTTCATGCGGTCAAGTGGGGGATTTTGATCATGGGTTAGTGAGGCCTCGACTGGTCTAGAACGCGTTCCCGTATGTTTTCTGTACTCAGGCTGTCGAGGAAATAATATAAATAAAGGTCGGCCGCGCGGTGGGGCTACCCTCGGGCCCGACGGCTTCCCCCTATCGTGTCGGCGTGTCTTCTGTGTTCTGCGTTGGGCAGCAGAGCTGGCGGTCAGGCCTGGGGAGACTGTTTCGCAGCGCATCGCTGCGCGAGCGGCGCTCAGTCTGTCCCGACTTCTTCTGCCAGGGGAGGGTGTGCTCCGGCTGGTCCAGTCTGCGCACTCCGGGGGAGCGTACGAATCCTGCTCCGCCTTTCAGTCTGGGGACTCCGATTGTTTCAGTGTTTTCGCCTTGTTGTTATATGCGGGAGCCTAAGGTCGATGTGCCGGCTGATCAGGCGCATTGGTGTCTAGGAGTGGAGGGCTGGGCTCCGCTTGTAGGGTAGGCTCCGGGGCCCACCCAGGTCACTGGGCTGGGCGTTGGAGAGGCGGCGCGCTCGAGTTCGGCCGCCCCGCCTTTGAAGCTAGTTGGCGCGTATCCTTTTTCGCGGTAGAAGACTTAGGCGCGCTATCGTCAACTAGTTTTCCTCAAAATCTGTCGGTAGGGGCCAACATGTGAACACAGGGCTACGAATCTTGGGACTGTCGGTTCTTTATTTACCAAGGAGTGTACACATCTAGCGTAAAGGCACGGAGTTGGAAATACTGGGCGCGATGCTTTGGGGGCTACGCTCTGTTGGCTATTAATTGGGTCATTTTTTCGTTACGTATTAGGTCTCTTAGTACGGCTTTTCCTCGTACCCGAATCGGAATCAGGGATTGTCACGGGTCTGCGCGTGCCGCCAATGAAGACTTTAAACAAAGCTTCTATTATCTTCTATTGATACTTCGCAGAGTCTAGAAATGTGAGGTAAAAACAAGGTTCAGCAGCTTTCGGAAGTTTGTGGGGTCATTGTGCCGGCGCCGGCAACCTGCACCTCGCTATGTGTCGCAGTCTGCTTAACTCTGTTGTTCTGTTTATCCTCTTGTTACGTGTACCTGCTTTGCTCGGGGCCTTCGTCTTAGTGCTCCCGGCCAGACTCCAGTGAGCCTTTTTTCCACTCTTCTTTTCACCAGTGTTGTCCTTCTCTCCGCTGTTTACGCTGAGGCTGCCGCTGCCGGGCTGTCCGTCAAACGATGATTTACCGTTTTAACTGGTGCCGGGCTTCGAGGTAAAACCGACTGGGCGGGGGGGCGTGTTGCATGCGCTGGTGCGCTTCAAGCGTGTAGTTCCAGCGATCGGTGGTGATTATTCCTCTCGTCCTCTTGTTTGCTTGACGGGTCCTCCTTGGCCGGACCCGGGTTGGCTCGGCTGCGCTTACCGGTCTCTGAAGAGAGCGTCTATGTCTGCCACTCTGGTTACAGGGCCGTTCTGCTACCCTACGCCCGTCCCGCCCCCGCGCGGCACAGGCCGCTCGTCGACGCAAGACCTGTTGTGGTGCCTCACAAGCTTTAGTCGAGGAGTGGCTACTTCGGCGCTGCTCTCTGTCGTACGCTCTTACAATGTCACACGCCGTTCACAGTGAGTGGGAGATGGCGTGACTTTTTGGTTTAGATGAGTAGGGTTGTATTTGTTGTTAAGTGAGGTGCTCGGATTGTGCTAAAAGGTTAAAGTAGAGGAGATTGAATGGGAACTCAGGCCGCCCGCAGCAAGATGTTCGGGATGCTCACCAAACAGCGACAGGAGTGGCACCCGGCCCCGCTGCTTTGTCGACGCTTCAATGTCAAAAACCCGTTCCCACAGTGAGTGGGGAGATGGGGTGCTTTTTTAGATGAGGGGTTTGATTTGTTGTATAATATATGCTCGGATTTTGAAAAGTTAAAGTAGAAGTTGAAATTAATGATAACAACAATAACGCTTGAAGTATGTTATGGGCGTATGCTATTTGAACCGTACGTCCTGTATTGTTTTTTGTTTCTCTTTGTGTTTATTTGATCTTCATTGATAATATTCAGTTAGGTTATAATGCAATATCATATAAGCGCATATGCCGCGCGACCAGATACCTAGCCATTAGAGTGGGGGCACGGGGCCATGTCACAAAGGCCGTCCCGCCTTGACAAAACACCAAATTTAACAACTATGACTAAAAATACGACGCTGCTGACGACAACGACTCCACACCCCCCCCCCCTCCCGGTCCAGCAACATTTCACATTGGGGCTTAAGGGTTGAAATTTTGGGAGTGAATCAAAGTGCCCCCCCTTGCCAGGAAACGTTTCCGCGCCACTGGCATTGCAGTGGCCCGGTACTATAAAGAAACAACATAGCCGCGAACCAGATTGGTCCAATTTGAAACAGTTTTTGGTTTTCAACAGAAATCCAAACTTTTGATTAAGTGAACTAAATTTTGGTTTGTGGCATTCAGATAATTGGGTATAGTGTCTTGATGCTATCATTGCGGCCTATAGGAATGTCGAGAACATTGTGCTGGTGTTATCTGTCCCATTCTCAAAGTTTTCAGTAAAAAACGAAAAAGTGTGAACCTGTGTCGAAGTGGGGCAGGTTCTGTCACCCAATCTGGAGCAGTTCTCTCATGAATCTGTTCATGATTCCTAGTCCGTATCGCTTATAAACGCCATCAAAAATGATTGCCTGTTGTTTACAGATATGGTATCACCACTTCAAGCGTAAAACGATTTGGGTGGTGTCCGATGCAGTTCACGAGCGGCCAGAAATTAGTTAACCTGCGGGGGCAGATTCTGCCCCCCCCCAGAAGATCTCGAAAACCGCTAGGACCGTATTTCGATGGGAAGACACCTTCCGATTCGTCGTGACAAAAAATCTTTCTTTTGTACCCCAAATTGCTTTTTTGTTCAAAAATGGGGGGCTAAGGGGCAACACATTCGAAAATATTGGATGTTTTTGAAAGGTCATTGTAGCGATGTCACTCGACCGATTTGTATGCAATAAGCGTTTTTGAGCTTCATATATCATGGTCTTTAATGCATGAAAGGGAAAAGTTCAAAAACAAAAATCATAGGCGTACTCAGGGACTCTGATTCGTTCATGGATAACCAAGAAAAACGCAAAAATGCAGTGTTGGAATCGTATATAGCCGTCATTTTCTACACATGATGGTGCGATGAATGAAACCCTCTCTCCCCTACAGAGGACACCACAATGACCGTTAAGTGATAACGGAAGTGCCCCCATAGGTGACAGAACGTGCCCCGCATATGGGGCAGGTTCTGTCAATGAGTCATCGCCACATTATCGACACTGGTGTCGAAACAAACTGAGATACCACTTGAACTCCTTAAAAGCGAGTTAGAAGCTATTGATGTATGTAACAGTATTGGAAAGTATGAATCACCAACTCTGAAAAGTGTGCCCGCCAGGGACCAATTAGCAAAAAAGTGACAGAACATGCCCCGGTCTCCCCTACTGTGGCCCTAGTATGTAAATAATCGGTATGCAGGATCACAGCCAAAAAATGGTCCAAATTTCCAAAAGTTACATAACATCATAATTCGCTTCTCTTTGCATAAATAAGTGATATAAAACAAACTTTGCTTAGCAAAAGTTGCGTTGATCGGAAATGTACGAAATCGACTCTACCTACAGGCGGTTTTGGAGGCTTCACCCTTGCGGCCCCCTTGTGGATACACCATTGGCCAGAAAACATTGAGGGGGCGAGAACAACACCTTTGGGGGCTGAACTCAGCATTGGAGGGCCGAGGGCCACCCCAAAAGTATATATATCAACATCTTTTAGTGGACACGCTAGTGTCACGAATAATACAAAAAATATAAATTAAAATCAGGTCAGTGGCGGCGGTAGCGGGGGGGGGGGCTGAGGAAGCAGACTGTCCCCCCCATCGAAAGAGGTGGGGTTAAACATGTCGTTTTGCCTCCCCCAATGCTGACACCAATAACATTTTTAAAGGTCCGCACCAATACCTGGAGTACGACGTCTACTGACTGAATTGCATTATCCAGGGACATTTAGACGGTCTAAAGAATTAGTTTCGCCAGCTGTCTGCACACTTGCGCGGCGCATATTTATTAGTGTTTCCAGGTCTTGAGACTAAAAAATGAAGGGAGGATGAATGTGTAAACTTAGTGCGTAAAATTCGAGAGATAGTTCCTGGGATAGTATATCATGAGGGGGATTTACAGGATGTTTTCGAGTTAAGAGAGAAGTGGCACTTGTGCTAGATGACATATAGGAGGCATTTTTGTTCGCGAAGACAGGCGCGCGCAAGTTGGGTTTTCGATAGCAGATATCGCATTTTGGTTATTGCCAGAGAAACTATGTTCGGGGGCACGCCGTCATGAATTTGTCCACATAACATGGTGAGATGGTCATAATTTTGATAATTTGCATGTGGCGAGGACTGAGCATCTTAATCTGCCGTCTATGGCTTGACAGAGGGCACCGAGAGAGATTTATTATACACATCAATCGATAACAATAGAGACGCAAATTACCTATTTGATAGTATTTCTCGCGAGCAGAGAGTAAATGTAGTAAATATTTTTCGTATAAAAGATTATTAATTATTTATAATAAATCTAATTTAATAGGTTATTGTATTCTGAGATAAATTTGAAAACTAACTATACATGTATAGTATGTACGACTGAGATACAGTTGCAAATGCACGTATATATAATGCAGCAAGTGCGATCTTAGATTTGTTGCCTTGCTCCTATAGTTCTTTGTCACGGGCTAAAAATCATACCACTCCCTATCTAATTCTTCTATGATTAACCGATAATCACGCGCATCGATCTACTCTACTGCCACTCTTTCTCCACGGTCTCGAGCCGAGAGTCCACTGGCCATTTACGACATGCTGGCATTTTAGTAAAGTGGGGCGACACATCGCGGTCACTGAGAAATGAGGGGCGGCACTCCGACGAGTGTTCAGAACCACGCGCATATAATTAGAAGGTCCACGTGAAGTGCGAGAGTCAATTTCATTTGCGCCTTTGGCGCGGAACCGTGTCTGCTTATGGCGTAGACCTGTGGTCCCATTTGTATAAACATCGCGCCCTATTCGACGCGCAGGACAACAGGGACGGGAGAGACGAGTCCGCCGCGCATCGAAGTTGTGCGGACGATGATTGGTGGCTACTGTCCCTGCTGAGCTCCTGCGTCTTAGTCTACCTTAGGAGTGTAGTAACCAATAGCAGAGATCGCTGTATCGCAGAACTGCAGAGCTACTCCATATCCTTCGAAGAACGTGCCTTTCATGCGTCGTATGTATGTCTGCTCGCTGTCAACGCTTGCGAAAGGGGTTGTCTTTGAGCTCCTAACGTCTTCGGAAAAGAGGCTCCTGCAAAAATTCTGAAGCGCCGTGCAAGGGACGGCGCTCCAGTCCCTTCTTCTTCTCCACGGACCCGCACATCTCCCAGCTACAGTGCCTGCAGCGAGTTTAATACAGCGACTGAACCGGTGTCGCATGGCTGTATCCTTCGCCCTGTAAGGGCAAGCATCTACTAGCACAACTCGACGCAGTGTGAGGGGCGGGTATAAGCAGCCGCCCCTCTGGTCAAAATGCGCACTCTAATTGAGGCTAGATATAGCATTAAACGAAGCAGAGGCGTGTAAGCGCGTATAGGCACGGAAACGGAGAAGCGGAGAACATCAATGAGAATTAGCGAGTAAGGTTCTGCACTCCATTGAGTGTAGACCACAAGTTACTCTAGAGGGTAAATATGTCAATGTACCCAAAGTCACTTAGAAAGCAGTAAATGTGTTTTAAATTAGAGATATTAGTATCAATGCGTCTACTTAAATAATAGTACGGGAAACATATCTAAATGTTGAAACTGGAACGTCCCAAAATAGGACATTAGCTGTCTACTATCAACCATGATATGAAAAACTGTCAGAGGATTCTAAAAATAGTGAGTCGATGCGAATTCGCATACCATACTGAGCGGTCAGGTACTCTACGCGATCTATACTTCCCTATATGGATTGAGCATGACCGCAGTGGGATAAGACAGTAGCATTTTACCGTGTAAAATGATCATAATATTGAAATAAAGCTGACAGCATTATCCTCTAGCTATACCTTGAGCAGCAGCCGTCAAAAAGTCAGATTTCTGAGGTCGATGACTAAGGGTCATGCTGATGGTCATCCTTTAGAGCAGCGTATTCTAGGAGTTCATCCCTAGAGTCATGCGAGCAAGCCAGAGAGGCACGCAGAGCGCTCAGAAACTTATTCGCGAAAGGGCGGATTAAGACCATGCGTAGTGGTGCAGCGTAACACCACAAGATATATATCTCTCGCCTCGAATTGTAATTACTCTACGGAATTTCGGTCCGAGTTAATTATGTGAGGAGCCTCATTATTTCATCATTATAGTTCCCATTTGAGCGTCATTAGATCGTGTATCGTAGCAATATGTATGGCACACTATACTCTAATACAGCGAATAGTTTGCTAACTACAAATTAACAACACATCAGCCTGATCAAATACTGAAGGAGAGGTAATATGAATGATAAATCGGATAAAAGAGCTAGGTCAGATAAACATATGAACAAACACTTTCGTGGCCGTCTATGGACCGCAGGCATATCGAGGGTCTGACAATTTATGTATCAACTAGGTGTCTCATTTTGAGACTTTATATTTTTCATACAATACCAATGAAGGCAATCAAACACCAATAAAACGCAAATAAAATGTGTTCCTGCAACATTAGCCAGAGACAACCACACTCCCCAGTACACAAACAAAACTGTACATAATACAACCTGATATTGAATATGCATATATATACACACATTCATACCCCAACAATAGCAAGAGTGAATAAGTGTTTATGTGTGTGTGTGTGGAGTGATGTGTGAGTGATGTGTGGTGATAAGGTGTGGGTAGGTGATGTGGATGTTGGTGTGTGTGGTGAGTGTCATTGAGTTGTATGTGTCGCTCGTTTAGATAGTAGTGTGATGTCGAGTTGTAGTTTTGCTCGCTTGGGGTTAGCGTGCTGGGTTATGTTGGACTTGCTGTTGACAATAATGGTGCACTGGTGAGTGAGTATTAACCAATGCGTCTTGTGTGCGCTCGCTAGTGCTCTGCTTTCTTGGCTTTGGTAGACTGTGTACATTGGAGTTTAACTGTTGATGATGCGTAGTGCGAATATTTGTTAGCCCTTTCGACTGTACTTGTGGAGATTTTATGGTCGCTCTGTATGCTGTTTTGTTTGTGTGAACTTTTGGGCTGTTGGCTGGCACTATTGTGTGCGTCGGGATGTTGTGTGTGTGTTGTGTTCCGTTGTGTGTGGCTGTAGTGTGATGAACTGGTGAATTGAATGTGATGCCCGGCTAGAAAGAAGGAGGCTGTTGAAATTAGTCAGAGGCCATACGGAGGTGGGGCGGATCAGTTTCCAGATGAGGTGTTGTGTGTTTTAAGTTTGAGTATTTAGTCGTGTATTGATTTCAGTAATTTTTCGAGAGATGCTACATGCGCTTGCCTATTCGCCGGTAATTCGAATGTGTAAGAGAATGAGTGCTGTCTGATCGGTGTTATCGATCGCGTATAGGTTGATTGAGTTCGGCGCATGAGGGGGGGGGGGTGGTCGATTCGTAAAGGCAGTGTCTCTGTTTTGTTCATGTGGATCACGTGAGATGCCTCTTAGAGCGCAGTCTCCAAGAAAGGTCTGTTGTCGTTTCCCTAGTGTATGTTTCGCAGTACTCATGGCTATATCATTGCCACCAATATTATTTTCATATACGGGACGTTTCTTTGTGGTGCATTTTTCCTCCCTCTATTCGCTGCTGCACATTGCTGCGCCTATTGTATTTGTTAACTTCTGTGGACATTTGTGAGTTGGTTGAGTAGCGAGGATGAAAGGCGAGGATACGATGGAGATTGTGGTTGTCCCGCTTGCCCACGCCGACCTTTTGATGAGTCCAGGTGGAACAGTTATTTGAATCATTGGTTCTGCGAGAGGAGGATTCATCAGATCAATGAATGCGCAGAGTGAGATGGAATGTCGTGTTCTTTCACCTGTCTCATCCCTGTACTGGTGAAGTTGCTCGACCGATTTCATACTTCTCGATATTGCTATTTTCGCACTATTGAGAAGATAGACCCTGTTAATATATTCATTAAATTTGGATACACCCGTAGGAAAATGTAGAATCTGACGTAGACCTTTGTGAATATGCCGACATATTACCGGGTGAGTCTCGATCGTTCGAGCGGCTGTCCTTTTAGCAACAGCGTGAGCTTTCATGCAATAGAGAACTGAGAAATGTCATTGACTTAGTATTCGCAGATGCAAGCTGTGAATGTAAAATAAGGACTTATGGTATGAGCTCATGGTTTGTGAAATGGATTAGTATCACACGTTCAACCAATCTATCACACAACCGACGAGTACCGCTTACTTATATCTACAGCGAGACACAAACACACAAATCAGATCAGGCACACATCGGCACACACGAGGGTAACACACACACACACGCACATTCACATTCTCAAGGGTTTCTCACGACACGAGCAAAACACACATCGTTATGTTTGCGAAACCTTTGCTGTTCCAGGAATAGTCACACTTCTAACAGCACTACAAGCGAGCTTACTTTGTGCACATGTGACAATGCTAGTTTATTATTGTGTGTATATATATTTTAGTACGAATATCCCAACTATCATGGTGTGGAATAATGTACAGTAATCTCTTAGCTATGCTTTTACTGACTATTAGCTCTAATGTAGGATCGGGAGTGTAGACTTCGATGGTGTACTTTCAGCAAGTGTTATCCAGTCTCATAGAATAAAGCATCTTTCGGCATCAAAACATAGGCTGTCATAGCAATCGTCTAGACCGAGGTGATGAAAGGGCTAAAGGGCACGCCGACACACTGGTGCTATTGTTATCCTCTTTTTGATCACACATATTCATCAATATTTATTTTATAGGTATGTTTAGCACGGCCTATGTTTGTATTTTTTCTATTTTAACAATTATGAGATCTCAAAGAGCGCTATCCACATAAGTATAGCTGGATTAGACCAGGACCCTAATGACTCTTAGAGAGGCCCCTGAACCAGGCACGTAGTCAGAATTTTGTCCGGGAAGGAATTGTGTCAATAACTTCATTTGAAAGCTTTTAGCCCAGCTTTAGCCTGATTTAGCCGATTATAGGTTGCAGGCACGGATCCAGGATTTTGGTCAGGGGGAAGCGACATACAAAAGGTTGCGCCCTCCGGGCGCGCTCTAGCGGACGTGCCATGGTCGCGACCCAGCTCAGGGGGGGGTGCACGCCCTAACGCCCCTGGATCCGCGCCTGGGTTGGGTAATGGGTTAAATGTGTAGACCGCCTCCAACTCACAGACCGGGTCCATCAGCACTTATATTGCAGCGTCACTCCGGCCGCAACCAGCCGCACCGGTCAACAGTCAAAACACCTCTGCCCGTCCCTGGCCCGCACCCCCGACCTCGGTGAGGTCACGTGGCCTTCAAGTCACGGCACACGAGGCACCACGCCCGGCCGCGCCGGTCACCAAGACCGAGCCGGGAGAGGGCGATATAATAACAGAAACATACCTACTATAAATGTATAGAAGTAGTTACGTGTGACGTCATCACTGAGAAAAATAATCGCAAATATGGTACATGATGTCATTTTTCGTCTGCCTGCACTACTGGTGTCATGCAAAATTGCGTCCAGTGGGTACCTTCAGCATTACCAACGAGGGTCCAGCAAATACCAGCCTCTGATTAGTCGTGACGTAGAGTGCACACATCGTATGCTAGCAGGCATGATCAGCGTGTTAAATCCCTGTGGGATCTTCCCTCTAACTCAAAAACTAAAAAGGCTAGCAAGATACAGAAAACAGCTTTCGAAAGCTCTCTACCAATTTCGGCTAGCCACCCCATTTTTCGGCAAATTTCGACTTAAATTCAGTTGGAGCCTTACGGTGATTTTCATAATTAATGCTAATGTTAAAACACTTAAAATTACAAATAAATATATGTAATACCAGAGGCGCCGCCACGATATTTTGAGTGGGGGGACGGACACTGATGGATCCAGTCGTCGGTTTGGGGCAACTTTTTCGGCAAAAAGGTACCCCATTTTTGTCTCCCCGGATTTGGGCCGATCAACTTTTTTTGTATAAGAGCTTAAAAAGCAATAAAAAAACGCAAAAGCGCAATACTTTGTAGCATACATGCTACGGAATATACACATATAAGTAGTAATAACGTTAATCTCAAACCGACTCGCGGGCGTGTCGCCGAAGTTTTTAAGTGGGGGTGAGATGAAATGACGAAAAAAAGGCTTCTTTGCAGCATTTCAATATGAATTTCCATGTTATAGCAGATACCTACTTAAATTATTAAGCGCCGCGAAGCGGCGCAAAACTTTTACGTGTTTGCCTGATAAAACCCAGAAATATAGACGGTGGGCCTCCCGCCTCCGGCCTTGTAGATTTTAAGTGGCTGAGACAAATTTGTATAAGCAATGGCGAAACTTGCCGCAAAGCAGTGTGAAGTTTTCCAGTAAGTTTTACTGCGGATAGCTGGATTTTGACCGCTGCAATGGCATTTTGACGATAAATTATTATTTTTCTGATCAATTGTTAACTAATGCCATACAATACATTTTCGATTCATTATGTACCAACTTTTTTTAAGAAGCTTCTTTTATCCATATTTAGGTATTTCAACCACGGCTAACCCTCACACCGACGGGGGCGGATATCCGCCCCCCCCCACAGGTTTTTCGGGACTAGCGGAAAAACGGCGGCACGTAGCGCCGCCAAATTTTGTATAGCTGGGCATCAATTGCCCACACTTTCTAAAAAAATTGACTTCTTAACTTTCAAGGTCACGTTGTGAGGTCACATTAAATGACCTGACCTCAAGTCATTAATTGTTTTGTGAATTTGACATTCTTGCCGAAGCCCACAGTGGTGAACCAAACAGTTTTGAAAAACTCACAGTGTGCAATGAGGCCTTCGAATATCTACAAGTTCGTTTATCTTGGATTTTTTTATATCGGTGAGCCTGAGGTCGATCGGTTCAATTTTTGATGAATCCCATTATAAGTCTTGGGAACAAAATGTGAAATGCGCACCAATCGAAACAAAACTGGCTAATGTGGTCAGTTTTCATCCTTATCACATTCTGAAGCAAAGTAAAAGAATGCAAGTTGTATTTTTATTCTGTGACCTCGTTAAGGTCAAATCCAATGTGCCAAAAGGTCACATATTTTTTGTACAATAACTCATGTTCTACGTAAGATAGAGTACTGTGGTTTTCATCATTCGGTTTCTCTTGTCTTTCTCCATCGATAGACATAAAATTTGACTTGACCTTGACATGACCTCAGGTCAGGTCAGGTCAATTTTTGTAGTTTGACCCTAGCTAGATCATACGATGCATGGTTCGATGCGTCGTGATGTGAGAAACACGATGGTGGCAAAATGACTGCTCTACCGTTAAAACTTAAGTTATTAACAATAACCTTTTTCAGTAAAATTAAGCATTTTGACCTTTGCTGACCTCTGGAGCCTTAACTATTGATCTAATCTGAAATCTGAGGATATGTTAGGGAAAGAGTGTTTCAAGAGAATTGCAGTGTTTTTTTCGAATTGATCTTAGCTATGTTATTGACTGAGCTAGCCCGGATTATGTGAAGCAGTGCTCAATTTACTCGAAATATAGAAAATTTGACCTTTTTTTACCTCTGGTGACCTCAATATTGACCTGATCAAAAAAATATCTAAGTATTTTGTCTCTAGTATCTTCGTTCACGGCCTACCTCACGCCGTTTTCCGCTTCTCGCTACGTTGCGTAGTTTTCTAGATCTCTGGTGTATTATAAGTTATCCGCGCCCCCCCCCCGTCGGTTCGAAGTTGGCTCAGACCCCCGTCGGTGCGAGGGTTAAAACACGTAGGAAAAAAAGACTTAAGAGGCAAATGTGGTAGGGACAGGCACAGAACAGACAGACACTATTTTATTAGGAAACAGTACACAAAGTGTGCCGTAAACAACCAACAAAGCCCATTTCGCGCCATGCCTCATGTCTTCTGCTGTGGCAAACGCTGTTTAAATTTGGCTTGCCAAATCCCCTTCAAAAGGGAAAAAAGTAAAAGGGGAAAAAAGGCCGATTATACATGCTTTCCAAAACGCATTACGATATGAAAAAATGCATGTTTTCCGAGTGAAAGTGCAGATAAATGCCTGGGGCAGACTGTCCAAAACTGAGGGCATAATCCCCCCAGCCTAACAGCTGGGGGGACGGTGTCCCCCCACGTCCCCCCCCCTGTGGCAGCCCCTGTGTAATATTATATAACTATACATCACAATGATTGAAATCAATAAGGTCTGCATTCATAATAATTTCGGACAGGTACATTTTATCAGCTTTCAAGGCTGGTGCCGATTTTTGAAACAAGTTTTGTCTCTTCTCTGGCAGGTATGCCGCACCGCACACCTAATATCTAGCCAATGGAAGGAGCGCATGGCCCCTGAAATCGGAAGAAAATCGACACATTTTTCAATTTGAAAAGAAATCCAAGGAACTTCAACTAAAACACAAAATGTTTTAAATCACCTAATGCAGCGAAATATGTCAAGCGTTTATGGTAATCCGATACATTCTGGGATTTGGCCCCTAAACCACCTATTCGCCGTTTTGAATCCGTCCTTGAACAACGACGTGACAAGCAGACACAGTTGGTAAGGCAACATTTTCCCCACCACCTTTGTTTTGGCCCACCAACGTTGTATTTGACCAGGTGTGCGACATCACGTGACGTATTTTTGATTTGGGATGTTTATAATTATTTCTTCTTTTATTTTAACACGCAACTGCTACGACAAATTTTTCGGGTCGTGAAACTAAGCATTTTTTTCATGATTTTCGAGCTGGGATTCCAAATTCGTTGCATATCACGCTAAGAAGCAGACATGTGCTCGGATCCCAGAAGCCTCAAATTTGGAATCAAGGTTCTGACAAACGATAACAGCAACACAGCACCAATATGCGTTTTGTAACTTCTAGCGTCCGGATCCCTCTCTATTGCTGAGCCTGTTTGGTTTGTTTGTTTTATCAAAAAACGTTTCGAAAATAGCCTGAGACCACTTGATCCCTGAACCCGACCATGATCCCGAAGGGAATCTTTGAGGCCATTTTCGTGGGTGTTTCTGATACTTCGATTGGACGAAAAAAAACTTGCACATGGAAAAAGTAAGCACGGAGCAATAGTTTGCAATGTGCGGAAGTGTTATAGCATGTCACCCGTCGCCACAATACTCATGTAAAGGCCAAAACGCCTGGAGGAATGGAACATGTCTGCTAAGAAGCATAAGATGAACTATCTATTGAGCCCAAAAAATGTATATATTATGCTTGTTTATATCATTTATGCGGCTTTTCTTTAAGGGAGGCGGGGAGCCCATCTCTACTGCCTCTCTGTGACAAAACTGGCGCAAGTAGACAATCCGACCAGTTACTTCCGTCATGTTTCAATGACAGAGGAAAGAGGCTTCCGGTACATAAATACCTTGCTTAAGTAGGGGCAATTTTGCTGATGAATATGTCTTGTTATCAAGCCAGTTAATTTATGTATTTTATGCGTATGCAATAAAGTTATAATCTACGATGCATAGTTTCATGCGTGGGCCCTCCAGTGGAAAGAAGAATACTCATGTCACCGGTAAACATTGATTTTCAGAATGCAATATTATTATTTTGTTTTATGACATGTAGAATGATTGGTCTTCTTCACTTTTTTAAAATGATACACATTTGTCGCGCCACCACAGTCACATCCGGCTGTGCTCGTGCATCACAAAAAAGGACCAGACGCCTCGATGGGAACTTGTATTGTCACTGCCTCCCCGCGCTGGCCCCGGCCGCGCCACCGCCGCCCCCGCGCCCCAGGCCATGCTGACGTCACGCCAGCGTCATAGGGTGCCCAGGTTCAGCGGGCAGGGCGGACGATACAGTGCGGTCATAGGCGAAACCCAAGATCAACTTTGCTAGAGAGGGTGCTACACTTCCCCCTCTACACCGTGAGAAAACGAAACGAAAACAAACATGAACATCACGAAACGCATCTTTGCAGCAAATAACGAACACATCTGCGCAGCAAGTAACACGAACATCAAACAAATTACCATTGAAGGTACGCCTCACACCGTCACATTGCCTCTCTAGGAACTTTAAACAGATCGTTCAAAGACGGGCTTCACGTCTTGACATGTGTGACGTTCGATCGAAATCACGCCTTTTCGCGTCCGTGAACTCTACGTGACGACGGCCGACGCGACACAAACACAACAAACGGCCCCAACCCATGAGATCATCATCTTCGTTCTCGCATTGAAGTTACGGTACCATATTTGATAACCTGGTTTAATTTCCTGGTCCTTCACCCTGTTACGTCTGTCATACTGCACTTTGTAACGCTGGTAACTCTCTCCCTGCTTTTCCCGGGCTCGTTTAAACGTGTCAGACAAAATTGCGAAGTTTTTCCTGAACATAATCGTCCGAGTACAAGCTCACCTTACTCTTGATCAGCTGATTAATCGGACTGTGTGGATAACGGAGAAAGTATATAAAAAATGGACTGTAACCATGTGTACTGCACACCTCATTATTGATTGAGAACACGAGGCCGGGGAAGACGCTGCTCCCAGTTCGGGCCATGGGTTCCGACACTGCACGGCAGCGCCGCTTAATGTCAAGGTGTCTCCTTTCCACCTTACCCACGGCCTCGTGATGGTAACCTACGCTGGAACGCGTCTTCACACCAAAATAGCGACAGAGGACCTGGACGGCTGAGTTTCGGACCAAATTCGAGCCAGCGTCACTCTCCAGCGATTCCGGTGGTCCAAAGGTCAGGAAATGGTACTCTAACGCCTGCACGACACAGTCAGCCGATCCAGAATCAGAGGATTAGATACGAAAAAAACCAGAGAATTTATCCACACAAGTTAGCAGGCATGCACCGTCCGGATGCTACGCTACGCGGGGCATACTAACGATGTCGATCACCAAGCGTTTCGTTAGGATACGGACGCTTCCTGAGGGAGCAGCGGTTGCATTTATGCACCTGGGTGCTTTTTCCTCCGACTGCACGCGGCCTTCGCAGCGCCGGACATAGTCGGCCACAGTCCCTTTCAGCCCCGAGATACCATGTGCGTGGCCTGCTGATCAACTCGTGACAGTTTAGCCCCTCCTCCGTGTGCGTGCTGCGATACATCGTGGTGACTGAACAGAAGCTCATATCGCTTTGCAACTGGCCATACGATCAAATCAGATTTTCCCTGTTGCGTTCGTCGGCAAAGTATCCCTTCTTTGAAAAAGGAACTGCTCGCTGGCTGCTCGGCTTCAGATAGCGCGGAGCGGAAAACGAGGCCACTTCCATGGTTCAAGTGAATGCAGCCATCGCCTGCAGTTTCGGTATGTTTCTGGCTACCATACAAGGGTTTCCGGCTTGAGAGGATAGCTGCACTAGAAAGTCAGCAGCCGTTTCAAATTCACCTCCCGAGCCCCCTTCTGGTTCACATGCCGCTGCTCGCTTCCTGTCCAGCACCGTGCGGAGCAGATATCCCGATCATCGGCGCCGGAGCATCACTGTCCCCACGACGGCAGTGGGTGCAGGCACGTGCTCCTCCGTTCCATCAGTCGGATCGGGCCGCCGACGGCGGCGCCATTCGGACGCATCGGGCCCGCGCGTCCCCTCGCCAGACTCGCGGCCCCTCGGCAGGGTCATCGGGAGACCGCGCACGGCGCGCCAGGTCAACCGGCCGCGAACCTTTTTCCGCCCGGCCCGCCAGAGGCGCTGTGTCGGCCGGGGCGGTCCGTTGATCCTCGCCGGGTGACGTCGGAATACGTGACATATCACTGAGCGGTGGCGTCCCCGAACCGGCCGAGCCCCGTACCCCCGCGGGGAAGACCGGCGGCCATCACCGGCAGCAGGTGTCTCAGCCGCAGGAGGATCCCGAGTCCTTCGACTGGTCCGAGTATCCTGATCACCCAGTTCAGGCTCACTCCCGGCGCCCTGCTGGGTACCGGTCGGCTCCTTGGTGTCCCGTAGCTCATGCAGACGGGACAGCATATCCACATGCTGCATGTGCCTCTGCGCGTTTGTGTGTCGCCGAATTAAACGGGAATTGGCTCACAAAGATTCTCCAGCGCACCAGTCTCGGGTTAGGTTATCCCCGGTTGTTCAAAATCTGGAGTTGCGCTTTGCATTCCACAAATCCAGGTAAACTCAGAATCGGCCAAGTATTTGTAAAACTTCTTCAAACCTTGGATAAAACTAAAGACTTCTAATTCGAATATCGTCCACTTCCGCTGAGCACGACTATATCTGCTGCCGTTGTATGCTATCACGCGCTCCCTTCCGTCCTGTATTTGGGGACAGACTTGACCCGGACCCCGTACAACTGCTGTCCGTATACAGTATAAACGGAGACAATCTCTGCGCGGATAACCTGAGAACGCTATCACTCAACATTGCATCACGAAGACGAGAAAACACTGGGTAAGCTCTATGGTTTCCAGAAAAACGTGTCTCATTACATAAGTTAACTAAACGGATCTGAATGGTACTGAAGGACGGCACAAAATTGCGAACCACGAAAGAAACCAAACCATCCGCTTAGCCTCCTTAATGGACGTAGGTGGTTGTAACTCTGCGATAATCCTAACACGGATCTGGGGTCAATGGAGACTCCGTCCGGAGTAATCTGATGCCGAGGTATTTCAACGTTGTTTGAAAACAGACGGCACTTGCCTGGGGCAAGTTGAGGCCCAGCCGCCACGGAGCTCTGGAGAACGTGTGCAACAGCTGGTTATGTTTCCTCAACGCTCGGACTTTGTCAAACAAAATGTCATCAACATATACATGAACGTGGTTCTAAATTCTCCCCAATACCTTTCGCATCACGAGGTGCAAAAAGTAAGACGATTGCATACAACCCATAGGCATCCGACGAGGGTAATAAGTTTTTCCCAGGGCGTAAAACGCGCATATTTTGCTTGTTGCCTCTGAGAGCTGCAAATTCCAAAAAGCCAGTTTTAATGTCAGCGTTGAAGCCACCCAGCCATGCAGAGAGAAAATAAAATCATCAATTGTTGGAAAAAACGAACTGTTCTGAACGAAGAAGTTTGTTCAGCGACCGCAATGTCCTGCACAATGCGATATTCTTCGAACCTCTACCTTCGGAACCAAGAATGATGGGAGAGTTCCAGTTCGAGGGCTCTCCTGTTCGAGTAAAACCACACGCCTGCAAATCATCGAGCTGTGATTTCAGCTGACCTTACACGAGCCCACGGACGGGATACGGTCGTAATAAAGTGAGGGCGTGCTCCTCCTGTAGCTCTAAGTCAATGTCACCTACGTTGTATCGACCGATATCAGCATATCCGCGGGAAAAGACCTCCGGAAATGAGCTGAGCAGGGCTGCTAACTTATCTCTCTGCGACCCTGTGACAGGAGAACCGACAACGAACTCGGACAACACCTCATCAGTGGTCTTCCCCACGTACCGGCCGTCATCAGCCCGACACCCGTGTTCACCTCTGCCGCGACGCCCCCGGGTGACGCCGCCCAGCAGGCTCAGAACCTGGTGCAGCTCACATGCTGCACCCGCTCTACGTAACAAATGAGCGCTGCGTCTGTGCATTGTTATCAGGCGGTCAGTTCGGTTACGCACATACACTGGAATAATCTGTTGCTGTGAACGGCTTTGTAATCAGAGAGTCACAAAATCTCCACGTTATTTGAATCGCTGCCCAACGAACAAATACTCGCCATCGTCAGATAAAGACTGGTTCCACTTTGACCGTCATAAACACAAGCTGACTGGGGCGGAACAAGAAACAGCCTTTTTGAGCCTAACTTAACCTTGGCTTGTTTCACTCTGTGAACAAATTAAAAACAAAAAGTTGCGCTTTGTGATAAGAAATCCCATCCCAAAACAACATTATGCAGCAAATTATGCACCACAGTGAATTCTGCTACATCACCTTGGTCTCCGGTATCCACAGCATCAACACTGAGTGAACACGTCCCCAACACGTTCAACTGATGCCCGGAGGCCCGATAAGAGACGGCAGGCGGCCTGAGCTCAACCGTAAGGCGCTAACAACACTGAGAACACGGCCTGTCTATTCAAGCTCACTTGGCTGCCAGTGCCTATCAGAGCGTCACTCACGAAGAAACCCGTTGATGCCGATTGTGTGTCGTGGGAAAGCGTAACCACTACCCTGGCCAGCCCTGCCCAGGCTGTCCGTTTGGGCAGTGTCTCTTCAAGTGGCCGAAGCCCCGGCAGGACGGCAGCACTGGGCCTCTCGACGACGTTCTCCAAGGTTCATGACCGACCGTCTGCTCCTCGGCAGCCCGACGGTCGGTCCAGCGGGTCACACGCTTTGCTCCGCGGTCCAGGCGAGCGATCAGCGCGACGCATGTCGGCCGGCGACAGAGGGCGCCGCCACCGCCCGTCCGGCGCGCGGCCCCGCGTCCACTGGCGCCGGCCGGCGGTTCCGTCCCGAGCGTGCTGCCATCTGGTTGAGCGACCTAGAAGACGACGAAAGCTGTCGACGGTCCCGCCGGTGGCAGTCGCTTGACGCTTGAAAACCACTCGGCGCGCTGCCGCGGGGAGACCGGTCACCGCGAAGGGGCGACCGGTCACCGTCCGCCACCCGCTCCGGTGACCGCGAGCCACGGGCCCCGCGGCAAGGCAGCCTGCGCCGCCGGGGCTCAGGTCGCGCCCGAGAGATGCCGGTGTCGGGCAAAACGGCCCAACCGACAGCAGCACGCACCGCCGCACTCTCCGCCCAGTGCACACGGCGGGAACGATGCAGCTCGTCTTCAGCCGAGCTGGACAAGAGTTCCTCCCTCTTTAGCTCGTCGACTGCAGCGTCAAACGTCTTGGCACCCTGTCGTGATAACAGAATCCTCTCCTCTGCCGACAAGCCCACCAGGAAATGCCGGTACAGAGCAGCCTGGTAGTGGGACAGCAGATTTTTCTTCACAAGAGCCAGATCATCGAAAAATTCAGGGCATGCGTCATGAACCAGCTTCTGGATGAGCACAGAGTAGTCGAGCACAGGCATCATCCCTTTCTGGGCAGTACTTAGCTGTGCCGATGCCGCCTCTGGCTGCTTACTGCCGAACGTCTTCTGAAGCAGGGCCAGGACGTCTGTCTTGCCGCCGTCCCCCTCAAGCACTTGCATTGCCAAGCCACGGCAGCGCACAGTCACGATAGCAGAGAGCTGCTCTCCAGGAATGCCGCCGAGCGTCGCCAGACGCTGACACTGCTTGATGAAGTCATCGGGCGGCCCTGAGCCGCCATAGACCGGGATCCCGACACTGCGACCCGTAGCATGGTCGATCACTGAAGGTACCAATCAAGTCACTGTCGTCAACCGCCCTGTCACCATGTCGTGCACCACAGTCACATCCGCTGTGTCGTGCATCAATAAAAAAAAAAAAAAAACAACAAGACCAACCGACATCGATTGGAACTTGTATTGTCCACCTGCCTCCCCGCGCGGCCCCGGCCGGCCACCGCCGCCCCGCGCCCCAGGCCATGCTGACGTCACGCCAGATCATAGGCGTGCCCAGGTCAGCGGACAGGGCGGACGATACAGTGCGGTCATAGGCGAACCCAGATCAACGTGCTAGGAGGGTGCTACAATGGAATGTGGTTGTTCACTGACATTTCTACTGTGAATTTAAGAATCGATTTGTCTGCAAGTTCGGATTTTAGGCACATGAGTTGTTCCTCGTCAACAATATCAACGAAGATGTCGTCAATGTACCGGCAGTACGTGAAGGGTATTGTTTCTAGGCTCTTCTAAGGTCAGCGATTCTATAATGTGCCCATATACGCTTCCGCAAATAAACACCCCAACCCAAGCGGGGAACCATAAGCCACCCCCATCGGTCTGTCGGTAAAAGTTTAGCCTCTGGCCATCGGAAGGGAGTATCTTTGGTGCATATCTCAAGGAAGCACGTTTTTGAGTACAGCTTTAGGGTACACGTGCGCCGGGATGATCATGAGAGTAGAATTTTCTAGAAGTATCTCAAATCGTCTCATCAAACAGGGACTTCGTCAAGAGAATGATGCGTCCTAGAGAATGCAGGTGCCATGCCTCTCCCGTACTTTTAAGTACTTCTATAACTCATTCCAGATGATCTCAAGGGAATAAGTCTTGCGGTATGTAAAAGGTGAAATAACGAGTTCAGCCTGTTTAGCCTACCATGTAAGCTGGCGTGGGAATCTGCGAGATGAGTGGACTAATAGGGGTACCTTCCTTGTGCGTCTTTGGGTTTCCCTAAAAGTGCTAGGTTAAAAGCTCACCTCTCAGCTTCTGAAATTTCACGCCAGCGTTCTCTGCGTTAGCGACATCGATTACATCATTCAGGTCTTTTTTTCTGCTTCTCAGTCTCAGTGAGATGTGCAAGCACAGTTGTTATCAGAAAGCACAAAACAGAGAGGTAGCAACAGAAGCCGTCTCGTTACCCCAAGACTACGTGAAGCTGCCAAAGAACTGAAGAATAATCATGACGTCATCATTCGCAGAGCTGATAAGTCAGCTTTTTTCGTACTCTTAGATAGATCGGACTATTTGAGTAAAGTTAATGCGATACTTCAAGATACATCTAAGTTTGAAAGATTAACTAGAAATTCCACTGAAGAGCAGAAAAAAGACCTGAATGGATGTAATCGATGTCGTAAGCAAGAGAAACGTTGGCGTGAAATTTCAAGAAGCTGAGAGGTGAGTTTAACCCAGGCTACTTTTATGGAAACCCAAAGACGCACAAGGAAGGTACCCTTATTAGACCAATCATCTCGCAGATTCCCACGCCAGCTTACAATGTAGCTAAAAAGCTGAACTCGATTATTTCACCTTACATACCGAAGACATATTCCCTGAGATCATCTGAAGAGTTCATATAAGTACTTAAAGTACGGGAGAGGCATGGCACCCTGGCATCTCTAGACGCATCATCACTCTTTACGAATGTCCCTGTTCATGCGACGAATTGAGATACTTCTAGAAAATGTCTGTACTCTCATGCATCTAAGTCCCGGCGCCACGTGTACCTAAAGCTGTACTCAAACGTCTTCTTGAGATATGCACCAAAGATACTTCCTTCCGATGCCCAGAGGGTAAACTTTACCGACAGACCGATGGGGTGGCTATGGGTTTCCCACTTGGGGTGTTATTTGCGGAAGCGTATATGGCACATATAGAATCGTTGACCTTAGAGAGCCTAGAAACAAAACCCTTCACGTACTGCCGGTACATTGACGACATCTTCGTTGATATTGTTGACGAGGAACAACTCATGTGCCTAAAATCCGAACTTGAAAACAAATCGATTCTTAAATTGTTAAGTGTGATTAAAATTAGCCTGATGCTCATTATTAAGAGAAAAAACAGAATTAATAATTAAATAATATTTCGTGCGCGGCACTTCTTCAGATCTGACGGATATATACACATCAGAAAAACAAACCAAGAAAGAATAAGTGGACATCGGAACGTGACAAATACACTACAGGAACTTAAAATGGGGTTAAAATGGGGTAAAATGGGAACTTAAAATGGGGTTTTTAAGTTCCTGTAGTGTATTTGTCACGTTCCGATGTCCACTTATTCTTTCTTGGTTTGTTTTTCTGATGTGTTATATCCGTCAGATCCTGAAGAAGTGCTGCGCACGAGAATATTATCTAATTATTAATCTGTTTTTTTATCTTAATAATGACATCAGGCTAATTTTAATCACACTTAACATACTAACCATGCTCAGTAACAGCATCCAGTTTTTAAAAACAGATTCTTAAATTCACAGTAGAAATGTCAGTGAACAACTGCATTCCATTCCTAGATGTAGCAGTTGATGCTTCAAATACTAAGTTTGTGACCTCAGTTTACAGGAAACCCACCGATAACGGAAAATGTCTTAACGGCCTAAGCGAGAGCCCAGATAGATACAAAGAAAGTGTAATTTGTGCATATATACACCGGGCACTGACACACTGTACATAGTGTACAACTTGGGCCCTCGTACACCAGGAATTTGATAGAATCAGACACATCCTAGTCAGCAACAACTTCATCTGCTTAACTGAGATTGATAGCCAGAATAAAAAAACAGCTCCATAAATACTTTAGATCAGGGGCGGCAACCTCCGGGCCCGCGGGCCAGATCGGCCCGCGACGCTGACGTCGGGCCCGCGGCTGGTATCGGCAACTTACATTGTACCGGCCCGCGGTGGCCTTCAGAAATCGGAAAAATAGTTTTACCAAAACGTACTGCTGTGCACTTCGTGATGTTTTCATTCTCTACTTTTTGCCTGCTGGCAGCAAATTTAATCCTCGGAAGTCAAATATTTGTTGGAGCAGGCACTGGGTCGGCTAAATGAAGTTGAGACGGCTTTCATTTCTTTTTTAAGATAGACGTTGCCTGCTGGCGCAGTCCTGTCTACAGAAGGTTACATACTCCACCATGTGACATAGGTACGCAAAACTCTCAGCTGTTAAGACAACATTTTGAAATGCATTAATTACGCTGTCATATTTCCCAAATGTGCACGTCAATTGCCGTCAATTGTATCGATTTATCCCCGGCCCGGCCCGCCGACTTGCTTCCAGATCTTCTCAACCGGCTCGGCGCCCTAAAAAGGTTGCCAGGCCTGCTTAGATCACAACAAAGGGTGGTAAAGCAAAACCGACTGCATGACATCAAACCTTCTACAAAAACAGAATGACCACAGCCTATAGGCCGACGAAAAACTGTGCATGAACTCATGCCAGAAAACTGATTCCGGCATCTGACCCCCAGAACAGTATCAAGCTGATAGTCTATTATAAAAGCCCAAGGACTTCAGACCTCATCATGAACAACTTGTCCAAAGATCGCTCCCTTCTGAAAGCCAACAATGTAGTATACGAGTTCATGTACCGTCGGCGACTGCGCGCGCCGCTCAAACTCGACCTACATAGGCTACACAACCACATCACTATCGCGACGGTTGACTATGCATTTACAGGCTGGCGGACCAAAACAACATATGGAATCAACCCACAACTCCAACTTAACCCGTTCTCTCCTTGTAGATAATACCTCTTCTTGGCAAACTTGCCATATACGTAAGGTAAAGTTGCAAAGTATTAAATCGGGTTTATTAGAGAAAGAGATCCCGTTATAAATAGGCAGATGAAAACTGCGAGGAACACTGTTGTTATGTGATAGTGCGCCATTGACTGCAAATGCAAGGTAATAGGCGCTCGCCTATTATCGACGATATAATAGGCGTTCGTCGTTGACAGAAGTGAGTAGTGACTGTATGATAAGTGCTCGTGTGTCGCGTCAAGTATATCAAATGTAATGTAATGTGCCGCCACAGGGTGGCTATGCCGCTGCGACCCCATTGGCCGAGTTGTCTAATGACGGCGGCCATATTGGTAATCACATGAGCAGTCGGCGGCTGTGTTAAAGGATAGGCGGGGCGGGCACCCAGGCTGACTTTTACATATAGTGACGTACTACTAGGGTAGCGCAAAATGACTACCAACCACAATGTTTAAAATTGAAAGGCAGACTAATTATAAGCGAAAAATATTTTTTTTTGTGCAATAAAAAAGAGAAAAGTCATAGAATCATTCTGGGCATTCAATTTGGAAATTGTGGTGGTAGTCATATTGCTGCTAACGACTAGTATTCGCTCAATATATTGTAAAATGTCAGCCTGGGTGCCCGCCCGCCTATCCTTTAAGGGGATTATACGGGTTTTTCCCAGAATAATTGAGTTACATAGTAAAACGTACTTATCAAGGTGGTAGAAGGAACCACGGTTACCACTTTTTCTGGAAAATGCATCTTCTTTTACGTAAGACGTTTTTCAAAGTGCTCGGTGATTGCCAAACGCGTAATTATTTGCAGTCTTGCTGAGGTATAGACAGCCGTCCTCTGGCTAACGCCGGAACCACCCGGAACCAAGGATATGAGATATTAAAGAAGTGGTGGACAGTAAATTGCCCGATCAAGTACTCGTTATCAGATACAAGTCTTGGAAAAAGTCAAAGTTTAAACGCTGATCATTGTGGAAATAATGGATTAAATGAGCAACGAGGGTCATCTCATATGTCTTAAACGTGTTTTAAGCACATACAACTGCAAAAGAGTGCATTTCCTTTCAAGGACGAAAAATCCGTATAATCCCTTTAACAGCAGGCCGCCGCGCCGACTGCTCTTGTGATTAATCAATATGGCCGCCGTCATTTAGACGCAAGTATTTCCGCCAATGCGCTTCCATCTCTATAGAGTTCAGTGTGTGGCCGGCACATGGAAAAAGCGTAGAATTATTATTGTTTTGAACGAACCGACCGCGATGTATCCATAGCTGTTTGTAATTATGTTTAAACATACTGGTGCTTATGTTGTCTGAAGATGCTGGTTGTACCGGCGAAACGTTACGTCCTAATATAGGCACTGTGGGTTGCGGGGGCGTGTTCGGAAGGTAAAACAAAGGAATTTTGCTCTGCAAAACGGTCGGAATTCGGACGCTGGGAAAGGGGTCAACACGGTAAGCTGGTGGGTAAAAGGGCAAAAAAAAGAAGGAAAATCATGTGGAAGCTCGCAAACGATTCACTGTCTTTAAACGAAACAACAACCGTTAAACTTGGGCTTATATTTAGCCGCAGCAAAAACGTGGAGAGTCAAGAGGCATAGGGCGAGGGAACAGGAAGCTAACAACGTTGTTTACACGGAAAGCAGAAACAGTTTTTTTTAAGCGAAATAAATGCGATAAATGTGGATCAGATAAGCATCGGAAAGACTTGGTAAAAACGGGCATAATAAAATAACGATACAATAGTTTTTACCGGTCCAATTTACGTTTCAGAAGGCAAACAAAAAGCAAAAATTGGATTAACAATATTGCGAGACGAACGAAAAGTACTTGATGTAATACAAATGCTGCCTTCTGTCGGCAGCTACGGCGCGCCGCAACACAACTGTGCGCAAGAGAGGGTAAACATCGGTTGAGACGCCGCAACAAATATAGCTGCCGTAGGTGGCGGCACCGACAGCACCATTTAAACTATTTTTGCAATGATGACAAGAAGCTTATTCGCGCATAGAATACTGGAAACGAACACATCAATCATGTTTACGCTGTCTATTCAACGAAAAATGTACGAAGAGAACCTGCTCCCTACGTTCACAAATATATATATAGTATATATATACTATATATATATATATATATTATATATATATATTATTATATATAATATTTAGATAAATAATAATATATATATATATATATATATAATATAATACATATATATATAATATATATAAAGTAATCATCCATACATTGTTACAATTTCTGCAGTTTAAATAAATTTAGCCACTGAGCCAGTATTGCATTTGCACAGTTAAGCATGTGTAATTTAATAATTAAGAAACGTTAAATCTCTTGAATTCAATCAGCCTGACTTGTTATGCGGTTTTTGATTCAATCACGATTCATGAATCAAAAGATCTGAATAGCATTTTTTTTTAATTGGAGGAAATTTTGATTGCATGATTCCAATCGAATTCATTTGGAGTCTAATCAATATGCAGTCTGGTTGCAGCACTCGCATTAAAAACAATATTTTTAGATTTAATTATCGCTACGTTTGCAAGGCTGTAAAATATTTTTGACCTGGAATGCTTACAATAGTATTCCAATTTGTCAACACTTCGATGGAAATGCTAAAGCTCATTAACTTGTAATATTGAAGTAAGGGAAAAGGTGATTTTGACTTATTCGGCACTACACGCAACTTATGAGAAAACAACGATTTTGTTGCCTGCATCATAAATTACTGCTTTTTATAACAGCTGAGGTTATATCTGATAGCTCAAATGTCAAAACCTGTCTTTGATAAGACCAATTGACGAGACCTGTCGATAACAATTTGTAGATATTCCGTAGAGTGAATTGACTGTCTGCTATAAAGATCCAAACAGAGAAGTTGTGGCGCTCTCCTCCTAACATCGTAGAACTTACTGATATAAAGAGGAAAATATGTGTGAGCGTACCGGAGTTAGGAACATTTATCTTCAAAACTGCTTTGATCAAGGCACGTAGCCAGGATTTCGTCCTGGGGGCGGCGCCCTTCCCGAGCGTTGAAATAACCCAACAAAACGTTACAAGGATGAAGAATTGCAGTATGACAGTTGACAGGTATGGCATGGGCGATATCAAATTTCTAAGAGCTGGAGGTAGCAAACTGCCAAGTGCCATATCAACTTTGGCACCAGCGACACCGATTTGGGCTCAGCCACAGATAACAAGAGACCTAGGATTTGACGCCGAAATATTCGGCCTCTTATTTTAAGCACAGCAGTGAATGACGGTGCTGAACTTGCATTTGCACGAGCCCAGACATAAAAGTGTATTAGCTTAACAGCTCCGTTTCAGATTCAAATATGAAGGCAGGAGCCACCCACACTAACTTATTGTAAGAGAGATGCAATTGTAATCATCCTATCGGCTTTTGGGGGCCGTGAGTACATTTAGAGTTAAAACTGTCCGTTTCTAATTAACAACTTGTTTTTCCACCAAAATAAAGACGAGTGAACATAATTCGGGAAATCAAAAAAATGACACCAACGACAATCCACACCAACTTTGAAAACGTTTCTTCTCTACACCTATGCTAGTGCTAATCCGTCCGCTCCGTTGGACGATCTATGCATACAAACTGTATTTTTACGTTTTTTTATTCGTCATGTTACCGAACTACTCACCCGTCAAGGGATCGTGGTTTGTGACTTAAAAACTTTTCAATTCGGTGCGAACGGTTATATTTTTACGTTTACTGCTAAACCCCTTCTCGCGTACTATGGTGTCCGCTGGTGTGCGCATATTCTATATAGGTGACACCGAGCGCTGGTGTGCACAAACCGAACCCGTGCCCTTGTTGGTTTGCGTATCTTCAAGTTCCGCTCAATCAGAGGGCGACGGCTGGTATTATCGGTGGCAGTTGTGTCGTGTTATTTTTCTAACAGTCAGACACCATCTTTACTTGTAGGAGGACAGTTTGATGTTGGGAAATGTAGAGAGCATAATGCTTTACACACATGTTGTCATGCGATCTGCAAAATTATTTCTTGGACACTATTCAATGATAATGTGTCGAAACTACATAACATGTCGTAACTATGATAAGTATAAGGAAAAAGATGGATGATGAATAGACACATCCACCTTATAATCCTCCCGACTGCCGATCCTATATCCCCTGTTACGCCGACGTTTACCCGGGTCTGGTGGCCNCTTTAACATGGGTTTGGAACTGAGATACCAGATTTGAAGAGCAGGTCGAAAAACGGTTTGTGGTGAATGGATTACTTCGCTGCGCTAAGTACCTAACTTTCGACACAGGACTAGAATGTAAAAGACAAAGTTTCATTTTCCGAAACTTCACCGATAGATGACAAATGACATATCTGTTTACGTCAGACTTGCGACATACGCAAACTCTGCCGCAAACAAACTGTAACTATTGCCTACCAATCACAACGATCATATTTGTTGTTAACGTTAAAAAACAGCTTACGTATATACGAGTATGCATAAAGTCCGCCATTGTGTGCAACAGCTCTTTCGCATCCAAGCTACCATATGCATGACGTCATACATTGTCATGAATTTGTTGATGCCCATGAAGGAGAAAAGAGAAACATAAGCATTTTTGACGGATATCCATCTATTGTCCATACAATTGTCATATTCGTTTTTTAAGCTCAAAATTATTATATTGATGATTAAATTTCATGACTTATAAAACTGTTAAAATTCAGGACAACTTTCAAGGTAACTTATTTCCTTCAAAATCATGCTAATATGGGTGGGGGGAGTATGGCGATCCTGGGGAGCCGGTGGCGACGCCCCTGGCTTTTTGCATAAAGTTTCTTTATACAGAACCTTGCTGACAAAGGAAAAATCAGGCAAACATGAGTCATGAGTAGAAGTGTGATTTTTGCATAATTTTGCAAAAAATCGAACTTTCGATGTCTTGTATGATTTTGTTTTACGGAACGTTAAATCAGCAACACCAAAGTTGGGGGGCGCCGCCCCCGCGGGCCTAAAGTTGGGGGGCAAGCGCCCCCGCTGCCCCCGCCGGTCCCGGGCCTATGGCAGCGTGTGTAATATTTGATGAAAAGTATTGAATGTGTAAGTTGTACAATCGGAATTTACATCCTACACCTACAACCGGTTTGTAAATAATAATTCATGAATAGTAGCATTTACTTCCTAAAAAGCAATAAAACATGGTGACCAAGAAATCGGTCTCGACGTTATGACAAGAAACATATTCTATTGACAGGTGTGCGCTGTAATAAGCAGCATTTCCATGTTACGACAGTCAAATATGCGGTGCCACTTTACAGATAGAAAGGTGCAAAACCAGCTTCAAATTCAAAGCAGTTTGATTTGATTTTATTTGACAATTTTAAACTACACCTCTGTTCATACAAAACATAAGCAAATTTCCATAGACAATGTCGCTGATCTAATTAAGATTTAAAAGATCATGGTAAAAAAAAACGGGGAAGGGCCGACACCTAGCTCCAAAGTTGGGGGGAGGAGGGGGGGGGGGCGTCGCCCATGCAGCTTCAAAGTTGAAGGAGCGAGTTTCCCCCATTGCCCCCACGGTTCCCACGCCCCTGCGTTTACCTTCAATTGTTCAACTAACAGATATTACACGGATAAAATGTTCGGCAGCTACAGATAAAACCCGACAACTTCTCCACAAAAGAAGAGAGTGAATATGACATTCAACTAACTGCCTTGAACCTAAGTGTGTAAGCTGACAGCCTAAGCTGCGCACATATAATGCTGTTGATGCTCTTAACAGCATTAGCATGGATATATAGGTATATACTGTAGACGGCAGAGCGCTGGTTCCCCTGTTATCGACGGCTGATGTTGAGCGCATCAGCTGGTATCAGCAAACTTTCTGTCATTTAACGTTCCGATTTTGCTCAATTTAGAGACTTTTCTCTGAAGGCAGGATAATAATCTTATGACAAAAAGTTAAGGGACGTCTTGAAGAGCAGCCGCCGGTTTCCACCGGGCGTGGCGGTTCGTTATGCATAACTCGTCGTCAAGCAATTACAGTGTGATATACCATCAAACAACCACATCAATTACATTATTCAAACTTATCATTTAGATCACTCAGCGCCATACAAGTCACTTCAATATCACAGGTGTCGTGCTGAATTTAACTTGATTGTCGCTTTTATGAAGAAATGAACCGTTACGCAATCGAGCATACAAACCTAGAAACATGACATATTTGGGAGTGTGTGCCGTGTGTGATTATAGCTAGAGGTATATATATATTTGAGTAAATATCCATCCTCACCAGTGTAGGGCAAGATCACTGCGTGACCGTGTAGGTGGGGGTGTGGGGGGGGGATGCCACCTCGCGAGCCCATATATAGAGTATTCGGTGTGCACCCATCGGTAGATTAAGCGTGTCCGATTTCACCTGCAAAGTCTGATTCCCGAAACTCCCTTCATTAAATCACAAATACAATAGCACCTTCAATGATTGGCAATCATTCGTACAATTTGAGTCACCTCTTCCCTATTTTAAATCACTTCTTTGTAGTTTGTGGACTCTAACTTTCTTTTGAATATTGCAAACATAACATCACCATTCCGTCAGTAAACTAAAAAAATGCCTATGCAGTTAATTATATTGTTAACAATCTTAGCTTTTTAATCATCAAGACAGCAAGAATGGCGTATGGCTCTACTTTGGGCGTAAAAGTTAAGTGACGCACCTAATAACACATATACGGATTTTACAAAGGTCACAGTCTCGGCGCATTGTACGCTTCGGCTTTGGGCGCGCTACTTGGCACGTGTTAGATTGCGCCAACAGGATGAGGGCAGCCATCCTTAGAACTTAGTGCTGAGCACAGAGCTATGCTCAGCTCTGTGGTCACATAACGTTTTGGAGTCGGAAATGAATACATTAATGTTTTGCCGATGCATTGCTTCAAGGCAAGTTTGAGCAAAAGCATACATGATTGTTAATTCAAACCATATTAATATAGCTGCTTTTTATAAATTCTCCGGAGATGGCACTATCCCTTTAATTGAGCTATATATTTAATTAAAAAAACGAACATGTTGCTTGTGAGGAGAGGAAGCCATTGACGCTCGATGTGAAGGTCCTCGGCCATAAGGTGACCTCTGAGGTCATGTCAATGACTCGGATGTCATCAAATCGTAAATTTTATTATATGACGAACTACTTGTATGATTGTATCTGAAATATATTTATCATTCTCTTTTTATATTTTGAAACTAAGTATTGCACATCAGGTTACATTAATATAATATCTGGCATATCGTCAATGTGTTAACATTCTAGACGTTATCGAGTCGAGGTTGCTAGTGTTAATCGCCCATAGCAATAATCATCTATGGTGACGATTTCTGTGACCCAAGAGGTCATGAACTAACCCAGACTTAAAGAAATCGATATATGGTCAGATATCTAATTCAAAGACCAACAACTTGACGCAAACCAAATCATTGTTTTTTCATAACTTTAATCATTACGACGGTCTGAGCAAAATCGCTATTTTTGGACGTGGTCGATTTTGTCTTTCACTTGACCTAGAAGATCACCCGTTAACCTGAAAAAGTATATACCATCAGATTCTTCACATGACAGGCAAGATGCTGTTTTTTCCGCGTTGCTCTATGTTGCTTGGTTTGGAAGTTAGCAGTGGGGCCTGTCAGACCCCCCACCGGTGTCGATTTGTATACTATTGGAGGGTCCCGGGCCCCCCAATGATTTCAAATTTTAACATTAGGCCTATGGCGTTGCATGGTAAGAATGGAGTTAAAATATATAAAGTTAGCATTAGAGTCCCCCAAACATTTTCATAAATTGACACCGCTGCCCCCCCCCCCTCCCCCCGTAGGGCGAAGGTGAAAAACGCTCTCGTAGGACAAGGGTTAATTGTCGACTTCTTAATCTCTCAATATTGGCCTAGATCGAAAATATATTTGTATAATGAACCAAACCGGTGATGGTTGACTTCCTTTCATTCTTGCTTCATATATTACGAGCTTAGCTAATGCTATTATGATTGTTTGTAATGGTGTCGATTATTGTGCCACTGAGGAAAACATGATGATCAATGAGAGAAACATGTGTTATTCAACATTGCTCTGAATGTTGTTAAAAAATGTATTTTTTACCGTTGCTGAAATTGAGGCGACCTTAGGTCAATATCTTCAAGGTCAGAAGGGTCGGTCAAATCTGGCCCAATGATCTGTTTGCTCTCTGGGTAGTATGATTTAGTCAACAGTGATTAGTGTGATACTAGCTACGTAAACACGAACAAGGATATGTCTTAATACGGCTCCAAAATTAGCGTTCCACTGCGGGTTTGGGGCCGGCACGCATTATGATGCGAGCAGTTAATAAAAGGACCTTTGGGGATCTATAGAGTGCCGGTATTTTTTTATTGGACAAATGGCGCTGGACGATGAGAGCCAGTCAGATATCATACTGATGGCCAGCTCATCTACGAATCAATCCAACATATTTTCCCAGGTGTCGCGCACCTCCACAGGTTCACAATCCGCTGTGTCGAGCATCACAACAGAACCAGACCGCCTCGATGGAACTTGTTTTGTCATCAACTGCCGATGTCTCTTGCCGTGGCGACCCGCTCTCATGCGCGGCCCCCAGGCCGGGCCACCGCCCGCCACCGCGCCCAAGGCCATGCTGAACGTGCACATGGCATACTCAGGCTCATCTGAGACCGTAGGCCGAGGGTCAGCGGGCAGGACTGAGCGAACGCTAATAACATATGCGGTCAGTAGAGCGCGGACACCCGATCGAACAGATGCGTCTATACGTTGCAAGAGGCAGTGCTCATACAAACTTACTCCTCTCACATATAGAAACGAAACACACGAACATACGAACATATCGAAACGAACTGCATACTTGTGCAGACAAAATACAGAACATCATCATTAGTGCAGTCAACGTCACCACGAGATATACAACATATCACAACACAAATGATACCAATTGAGGATATACGATATACGCTCGCATACCTCATCATATTCCATAAGAAGTACACTAGCTACATCTACCAGGAATAGAACCTCACGCTAGTCCTGCCCTCTCTAGCTATCAGTATGTAAACAGCATCGGTACTCAACCAAGTACGAGGCTTTAACGACGTCCTCTCCAGAGACATGAGATGTGGCCGAGTCGAATAACACACGGAGCACCACCTTTTATCGGTCCGTGGAAAACTCTACCGTGCACGACGCACACGACCTCGCGAATGCACAACAAACCGCAAGACGTCCAACACTCCCATGGATCGAGTCCATCTTTCAGTTCGACCATATCCCACAGCGACATTGACAGTCACCGGTAACCATACCTCCTTTGATAGAGTCCGTAGTTTAAATTTCTGGATCTTCATCACCCTCATTACGTCTGTCATACCTGCAAACTTTGTAACCGCTGTAACTCACAATCAGTTATCCTTGCTTATACCCTCGTAGTGCTTCCGATATTACGACAGATCCGTGTCAGACAAAATACGCAGAAGAGTATTATATTTCCTGGAAATAGCAGATAATCGTCCGAGCATTATCAAGGACTGCTACCGAGTAACAGCTCACCATATAACTCTTCGGATCTAGCTGATTAATCGAGCCCACTGATGTGGAAACTTGACGGAGACAAGTAGGATCATAAAATGTGCACTGGATAACCAATACTTGTACTTGACGCAACACCTCATATATGTTGATTGAGACATCGAGGCTCGAGGACAGACGCTCGTCTTACCCAGTCGCTGCGTGTGCGGACTTACCGACACTTGCGACGCGAGGCGCGCTTAATGTCAAGTGTGACATATTCTTATCATCTTACCAAGCACAGGTCTCTGTGATAGGTAACGACCCGTCAGGACACAGCACCGTACTTTACCACCCAAATATAGACGGACAGAGATGAGATACATGGAACGGACTGAAGTTTTCGAGAAGCTCAACAATCGTCGAGCCGAATTGCGTCCTCTCCAGAGATCACTACAGCGATTCCAGGTGGTTCCAAAGAGATGGCAAGGAATGGTACTCCTATAGTACCAACGCCCTGACAGCGAACACAAGTCAGCGAATTACCGATTCAGATGACAACGAGGATACGGCGTAAAAAACGCCAGAGATTTTCATCAAGATTAGGCAAGGACACCCGGACCGATCCGCCGGGATGTCTACGACTAGACGGGGCATTACTAACGGATGGTCGTCACCGTCACCAACAGACGTTCACGTGTTCTAGCAGACTACCAGAACGCTAATAACTGAGGACAGCAGGTGCATTTTGCACCCTTGAGTGCGTAATTGTGTACCTACCGACTGCACTGCGACTCGCAGCTGCGGACATAGTCGGTACACAAGATCTTGTCAAAGCCGACCGGATCACCATAGCGTGCTGTAGATACGAACTCGTGAGCAGTTTGTAAGTCACCCTCACTACCGTGTGCGCTTGCTGCGAGTAACAATCGAGTGGTGGACCTGAAGCCAAAGCTCCAGTTCGCGTATAGCACCGTGCCATAGTCTACAATCAAATCAGATTTCCCTGTTGCGTTTCGTACACCGGCAAAGTATCCTTCTTTTGAAAACAACTCTCGGCTGGCTGTCGCTTCAGAAGTTGCGGAGCGAAACGAGGCCTTTCCATGGTTCAAGTGATGAGCATCGCCCTGCAGTTTCGGTCATGTTTCTGTACATCACGGGTTTCCGGCTTAGAAGAAGGATAGTGCCTAGAAAGTCCGCATGCCGTCAACGATTCACCACCGTCCTAGCCAGAACGTACGCCCACCTCTGAGGTGCATTAGCCCGCTCCTGCCCTCAGCTTGCGACATATCCTGTCAGGAATCTCACGTCTGCGGTAAGCAGATTCAGATCATCCGGCCGCCGAGGTAGACATCAGCACCATTACTTCACACAGTTACCGGACAGTGCTGGAGCCGTGTCCATTCCTCTGCGCAGACGTTCCAATATATCAGTCGGCGATCGAGGAGCCCCATGCCGACGCGCGGAGCAGCCGAGTCGACACAGGATATTGCGGCCCATCGAGAGCTGCGACCCTCAATACGCGGCGGCATCGCTCTCGCTGCGTGACACTCAATCACTCATCATGGGGATACTCTCCAGAACCTACGCCGGCCTGTAGAGTCGGAGACACGGGGGTTTTCACCATACGGACGACCGCCGCGGCGCGCCGGGTTCACCGGCCGCGAACTTTTCGCGCCGGCCGACCAGAGGCGGCTGTTTCGGCCGGGTGGTCCGTGATCCCCGGTGGCGGGGAATACCGGCGACATATTACTGACCGGGTTCGGACTATTAGCACATAACGCTTACAGCTGAGACCCAGAAACTACGGCGACCGACGCCCCGATGTATATCCCGTGTGCCAATTAGTCTAATAGGCAGAGAACCATCGTGAAGGCTGTGGGTCGAGGAATAGTAAGCTTTAGGGGCGGGAGTACGCCAAGTCACCTGACCAAGCCAAAGCGTGGTTGAACTCAAGCCAGGCAGGAGCGAATCGACTCATCGACGTCCTTTCGACTGGTCCCGAGTATCACGACTATGACTCAATAGAACAGGCAATAATCATACCTCACGCTCGTTCCAGCAGCGCTAAACGTAACTACACTAAGCTAATGATACCCATGAAGAACGCCCCCATGCCCGGTTACCGGTCGACCTCCTTGTTACCAGATGTCGAGACTCATGTCAGACTGGGACATCAGGCATCACTCCACATGCTGCATGTGTCTATTGAACCGCGTTGCTGTGTCGTCGCCGATATAAGGAATTGGCTCACAACAGATTCTCAGCCCTGCAGCGCAACCAGGGTCCGGGTTTAGTGTATCGCGCACGGTTTGTTCAAATCTGGAGTGCGTTTTGCAGTCACAAATCCAGGTAACCAGAAATCGGGTACAAGTATTTGTAACTTCTTCAAACCTTGGATAACTATAAAGACTTCTAAAACTCGAATAATTGTCCACTTTCGCTGAGCACGACTATATCTGCTGCAGTTGTAGCTATCACGCGCTCCCTTCCGTCCTGTATTTGGGACAGAATCTGACCGGACCCCGTACAACTGCTGTCCGTATACAATATAAACGGGCAATCTCTGCGCGGATAACTGAGAACGCTGTCACTCAACATTGCATCACGAAGACGATAAAAACACTGGTCAAGCTCATGGTTCCAGAAAAACGTATCTGCGTTACATAAGTTTACCAACGGATCTGAAATGGTACTGAAGGACGGCACAAATTTGCGAAACCACGAAAAGAAACCAAAACATCCGCTTAGCCTCCTATAATGGACGTGAGGTGCTGCAACGTACTGCATACATCCTACGACGATCGTGGGTCCAGATGGAGACTCCGTCCGGAGTAATCTTGATGGCCAAGGATAAATTTCAATGTTGTTTGAAACCAGACCGGCACTTGCAGGGGCAAGTTGAGGCCAGCCGCAGCGGAGTCTCTGCGAGAACCGTGTGCAACAGTTGGTATCGCTACCCCTCAACGCTCGGACTTGTCACAAAATGTTCATCACGGCATATACATGACGTTTCTAAATCTCCCAATAACCTTTCCGCATCAACGAGGTGCAAAAAGTAAGACGATTGATACAACCCATAGGCATCCCGACGAGGGTATATGTTTTTCCCAGAGCGTAAAACGCGCATCAATTTTGCTTGTTGTCCTCTGAGACGCTGGCAAATTCCAAAAGCCATGTTTAATGTCGACGTTGAAGCCACCTCCAGCCATGCAGAGAGAAAATAAAATCATCATTTTGGAAAACGAACTGTTTCGGAACCGAGAGTTTGTTCAGGCGACCGCAATGTCCTGCACAATGCGATACATTCATTCGAACCTTTACCCTTCGGAACCAAAATGATGGGAGAGTTCCAGTCAGAGGGCTCTCCCTGTTCGAGCACACCACACGCCTGCAAATCATCGAGCTGTGATTTCAGCTGATCTTCACGAGCCCACGGAACGGGATACGGTCGTATAAAGTGAGGGCGTGCTCCCTCCTGTAGCTCTAAGTCAAAATGTTCACCACGTTGTATCGACCGTATCAGCATATCCGCGGGAAAAGACCTCCGGAAATGAGCTGAGCAGGGCTGCTAACTTATCTCTCTGCGACCCTGTGACAGGAGAACCGACAACGAACTCGGACAACACCTCATCAGTGGTCTTCCCCACGTACCGGCCGTCATCAGCCGACACAGATGGTTCACTCCTGCGCTGACGCCCGGTGACGCCGCCCAGCAGGCTCAGACTTGTGCAGGTCTTCAACATGCTGCACCCGCTCTACGTTAACAAGACGCTACGTCTGTGCATTGTTAATCAGGCGGTCAGTTCGGTTACGCACTATACACTGGGATCTCTGTTTCCTGTGTAACTGGCTGTATCAGAGAATTCACAGAATCTTCCACGTTATTTGAACGCTGCCCACGAACAAATACTCGCCATCGTCAGATAAAGGACTGGTCAACTTGACCGTCTATACTACACAAAGTCTTGACTGGGGGCGGACAGAATACAGCCTTTTTGAGCCTCAACTTAACCTTGCTGCTCACCGGAACAAATTAAACAAAAAGTTGCGGGCTTTGATAGAAATCCCATCCCAAAAACATTATGCAGCAAAATTATGCCACCACAGTGAATTCTGCTACATCACCTTGATCTCGCGTATCACAGCATCAACACTGAGTGAATCACGTCCCCAAAACGTCAACTTGATGCCCGGAGGCCGATAAGGAGACGGGGCAGGCGGCCTTTGAGCTCAACGTAAGGTGCTACAACACTGAAGAACACGGCTGTCTATCAAGCTCACTTGCTGTCAGTGTCTAATCAGAGCCTCTACTCACGAAGAACGTTGATTGGCCGATGGTGTCGTGGGAGAGAAGCGTACCACCCCTGGCCAGCCTGCCCAGCTGTCCGTTTGGGCAGTGTCTCTTCAAGTGGCCGAAGCCCCTGCAGGACCAGCACTGGGCCTCTCGACGACGTTCTCCGACAGGTTCATCCGACCGTCCGCCTCCGGCAGCCGGGGGTCGGTCACGCGGGTCACATGCCTCGCTCCGCGGTCCAGGCGAGCGACCAGCGCGACGCATGTCGGCCGGCGACCGAGGGCGCCGCCACCGCCCGTCCGGCGCGCGGCCCCGCGTCCACCGGCGACCGGCCGGCGGTTCTGTCCCGAGCGTGCTGCCATCTGGTGAGCGACTAGAAGACGACGACTGACGGCGGTCCCGCCAGGTGGCAGTCGCTTGACCTTGAAAGTCCACTCGGCGCCGCTGGCCGGACGTCTGGCCGACGATCACTCCGCGGCGGGTGGCTGACCGGTCTGAGCGTCCGCCACGCCGCTCCGGTTGACCGCGAGCCACGGCGCCCCGCGGCGAGGCAAGCCTGCGCCGCGGGCTTCAGGTCGCGCCGAGACGATGCGGGTGTCGATAAGCAAAACGGCCACCGCAGCAGCACGGCACCGCCGCACTCTCCCACCCAGTGCACCGGCCGGGGAACGATGCAGCTCGTCTTCAGCCGAAGCTGGACAGAGTTCCTCCCTCGTGTTATGTCTCGCGACTGCAGCGTCAAACGATCTGCACCCTGTCGTGACATACAAATTCCTCTCCTCTGCCGATAAGGCCCACCAGGAAATGTTCTCCGGTACAGAGACAAGACCTGGATAGGCTGAACAGCAGATTGTTCGTGGCACAGAGCCTTGAGCTCATCGAAAATTTCAGGCATGCGTCATATGAACCAGCTTTCTGGATGAGCACAGAGTAGTCGAGCACAGGCATCATCCCTTTCCGGGCAGTACTTAGCTGTGCCGATGCCGCCTCTAGCTGCTTGCTGCCAAACGTCTTCTGTAGCAGGGCCAGGACGTCCGTCTTGCCGCCGTCCCCCTCCAGCACTTGCATTGCCAAGCCACGACAGCGCACAGTCACGATAGCAGAAAGCTGCTCGCTAGGAATGCCGCCGAGCGTCGCCAGACGCTGACACTGCTTGATGAAGTCATCGGGCGGCCCTGAGCCGTCATAGACCTTGAATCGACACTGCCGACCCGTAGCCCATGTCGATCACTGAAGGCACCATCAAGTCACTGTCCTCAACCCACCGCTGTACACCAGTCGGCGCACCATACAGTCACATCCGCTGTGTCAGCATCACAACAGGACCAGACCGTCCTCGATGGAACTGTTATTATCACTGCGTGCGACCTCTCCCCTGCGCGCCCACGCGGCCACCGCCCGCCACGCTCCGCCGCCCCCAGGCCATGCTGACGTCACGCCAGGTCAACGGCGCCCGGGTTCAGCGTCACGGGCGGACGATACAGTTGCAGTCATGGCCCGGACCGCAATCAACGTGCTTAGGAAGGAGGTGCTACACAAGTCGGTATTTCCCTTTTAAACTGCTGTCCGGCCAAACCAGCGGGAACTGCTATATTGTAGAGAACCAACTGTACATAATATTCATTATCTGGGCCACAAGATAACATAACGGATATAAATACAGTTGCCAAGCGCATAGGTAGGTGAATATGTGCAGAAGTTATGGGCGCACATAACTTAAGGAGTTGAGGTGCCCCTATGTAAACGAATGCCCACGTTGAGCGAATGTATGCATATATGCATAGCCCTATAGGGGCTATTGGGAGCTTGCGGCTTGTACTTGCGACACGTCAAGCAGGGGCCCATGTATGATTATGTGGCAGGACAATCATTGTTGATATTGATGTTTTACACATGAGTACTTGTATCCTGTAACCCCGCATGTTCTCTCGACAACAAACAAAATCACCAAAGGACATATATTTCATTTCTCTTGAGAACAGTACAATATTTGTTCATGGTCGTCACTCGTCACATATTCAATGTTTTTTCATGATTTACTTATCAAGAATTTATCCTTTTACTGTAAATCACAAGATTATAAATTGTAATCATTGCTTGCATATTTACTTACTTTTCTTAAGGGAATATAGCGACCTGTTTAACAAATTAGTTTTTAACTGAGATAGCCAGATTGTCGGTGTACTGAGAAACCTTAAATTCTGAATTTCCTTCCAAAAACGACTAGTGCGAGTTTGAACGCAAAACCACGTTGGTCAATGTGGTCATATTCTCAACGTCACAATCCCGTGACGTTATCGCATACGTCATGCAGATTAAGTTACTCCACTGCTTCACGTATGCGTGCCCACGTCCCTACCCGGCGCAGCGAGCGCCGGTCGTCCAGCCAGTCCGCGTTTCACGTACGAGCTGCACGCCATCGTGCGGTGCCGGCAGCAGACTGTCAGCCTCATTGTTGGACTCTCCCGCCCCCCGACCCAAACCCCCCCCCGCCCCCCCAGGCCCCCGACCGGCCTCGATCACAAAACTCGCCTTTGGTGACAGCAAGATTTTTGACGTCACATGTTAACTATGATTACTTATTTTCAAATTACCACAGATGTCTGACTTTTTCGCCGAAAAATGAATGCCAGGACCGTAATCAGGGCATTCTTCTCCATCATTCTACATACTTTTCCCCAAAGGTGCTATGGATTTCCCTTTATTGAATATGCATGCAACAATAGGCAAGTAATAATTTTTATTGGAAATAAAGAACACAAAATATTCTGAAATCATCATACCTCACCCATATTGCCATCATGAGGCAAAATAACAGCATTAGTATCACTGCAAAAGGTACATAAGCATAATGTATGCAATTACTCTGGATTAGTATCACTCTTCCAGCTAAAAATTGTACGAGGCCACTGCGCTTTTGGTTGGTGTTGTCGAGTCCCGAAGCTTGAATATGCCTCAAATTGAAAACCAAACAACAAATGTACAAACATATTAATTCAATTATATGCAGCCTTCTTTGGTTTCTTCAGCTACAAGGTCTGAAAAGGTTGTTATTTAAGCTGACTAGCACGTACCACACCAATAAGAACGCTTAAACGGCGAAAGGACGAGCGAGTCCGAATAACATCCGCGTCAATTTATCAACCCGTCCAACGAAAGGTTCGTCTTGTGCAAGCATGCATTTGAAACTTATTTTCGCTATTGTGTTGTTTTTCCGTCGCAATAGATCGAACTAAAACGATACTTTAAACTAAATAGGTTTGAAGCGTTTATTTAAATTGCAATTATAAGCTCATGGTTGTAGGCAAAAATTCATTTTGGGTGGGTATTAGATGGATTTGATGCTGCTTACAGCCGCGATCATTTGTTATCGTCTAGTTCACCCCTTTGGTTTTGAAGCTACGGCCGGTGTAATGAAGGAAATGTTTAAATATAATCGTCAATAAAAATATTACAGGCATATTTAACAGCAAAATACTGCATCAAAAGCCATCAATTTTTGCATGCATTTAGAGACGTTACATTGGTCTACAGATTAGTGTTTGTTCATCGCTTCACGTTCCCATAGGTGCTGATCACTAATTTAAATTTTGTGAAGACGTCATAAAATATGAATTGCGCCCTTGTATAGCCAGTAACTTTTGCACGTTAACATCGCCGCCGTCTGATCGACACATAGTGCATACGCGGGCGGATCGTTTCTCTACGCTATCTGTGTTTGACCCGTGTCTTTGCGACTTTTGGTGCCGAGATAATAGTCCAGTATTGCAACGATATTTTGTAGGTAATTGTTTGTGGACGGAACAGGGGTGCACGTGCGCACGTGCAGTGTGACCCAGTAGTTTTACCTGTGCAACATTGCACGTAGTGCTGTGTCTCCAGTTCACACTTAAATTCTTAGCTTTTATAGGTCCAGCCTCTGGTTTCTCAGCTACAGCGAAATACTTTCTGACACCCTGACGCGGCAACGTGTCACGCGTTCCCGTTGCTGACCATTACATGAAAAAAAATCAAACATGTCAATAATCATTTAATGTTCATTGCATGGGTCATCATATGCGCTAAGACCGGCCTTGTCGAATCGATGCGGGGTAAAAGATATAAGCTTCTTGGACCAGCGTCGCGTCTGGCCCGGCCGGGTCGGGGCGCTTATAATGTGATAAAAATTCCGATTTCAATGAGACTCGGCCTTCGCGCTTCGCGCCGCTCGTAATAACACAAAATAACCAATGTCCCACTCTTCACGATTCGAAGCAAACGGGCTTGCACAGTTCAAGTTGCACTAAAAGCTGGATAATTTCAGGTCCGTCAATTTAGTAACGTATTCGTATTTGAATTCAGCAACGAGTCCGATTTAGCTCAAAATTTGTGAGTAGGTCAATCTTGCTGAGATATTCACGAAAATGCTATCGGTTTTTCGATAGCTTAACTAGTTTTATCTCTATTGGTCATCAAAGTTAACCAAATGGTTTCGTGAACTTTGATGACCCTTAGAGATCAAAGTAGGTCATGCTATATAAAAAAAGCGATAGCACTCATTCGTGAACTATCTCGGCAAGATTGACCCTCACAAACAAATTTTGAGCTAAATTGGACTCGTTGCTGAATTTGAATACGAATACGTTGCTAACTTGATGGGCCTGAAATTATCCAGCTTTTAGTGCAAGCCAGCAAACGAAAGTCCAATGGTATACATGACTTTATTTTGAAACAGCTGCGCCAATTCGATAGCAAACAGTCCAAGCAATATGGAAGCGGCCATCTTGAATATAAAGTACTGTGCACAATCGAGACAAATGTTTTTGGAGTCGGAAAAAAAGAAAATGATTTGCCGAAACATTGCTTTAGGGCAAGTTTGAGCAAGAGCATACATGATTATTAATTCCCAGCATTCATATAAGCTACTTTTTAGAAATCCTCCCAAGGTGGCACTATCCCTTTAAGTATATTATTATAATTTGCAAAAAGGACACATAATTTTTTAGTATAGGTACCTATCTTTATTAGAACAAAAACACGTGTGTTGAATTAATTCAGCTTACTATTTTGAAATTAAAGAATCTGAGACGTGTCCACGTTGTCGCATTAACATAGTACACACCTACCTACAGCTTCTATAAGAACATTGTCAATGACAATTATCGTATCTCGCATCCACTTCTCTTTAAATGGTTCAATTAAAGTATAAGCAATTAAGTGTGGCATTTAAAGAATATAATAACTAACCACAGAATACAACATGACTAAACACCGAATAAGTAAAGCAAAAGTATCGCATGCAAATTACCCATTTGCACAAACACCATTGCGCTAATGCCCATTGCACACGTATATGCACTAACTCGAAAATAGCCGCGCGCATGCTCACTCGCATGCACCGAACGTGTGAGGGTGAGGCATGCGTTATTTTGCACTGAAGAATACATGCCTTGTCACATTTTTCATACTGAACAAGGAAGAGCGCAATCGTGTTTGTTTTTGCCGTCGTACCGAATAGTTGCTGAAGATGCGAATACATATTGTTCGCCAATAATGAACTTAGCAGTAACACTAACGTTATAATAATTCCATTATGCTGTTGTTGTTGTCTGGTTGTTCAGGTTGCCAGCTTCTGTTAAATCGGCAGTTGAGTGTGTTGGGCGATACAGTTTGAAGGGCAAAGTGTGGATTGTTAGTGGCTTCACAAACGATAACTACACGGAGCAGTGTGACCAGCCTCCAGCTGCAGCGAGTGGTTCTGACTCATGGGTTCTGGCATGATAGTCGTATCAGAGCTGACATTATGCTGAAATTCATGAAGTCAGGGCTGGCTCAAAACCTTCCACGAGGCTGTCCACAAAGAGAAGCATTTGCCGACTATTGAGCTGCAACTGATTCGTTGTTTTGTTGTCGTCACATCGTCGTGTAATTCGCTTCTGACGAGACTGCAAGCTGGTTGGTATTTAAAGGAACTTAAAGGGATATTGCCACCTCCGGTAATCATTGTAATATAAAATGGTGGGAACTAACAGATCATGTGTATATGCTCATCTGCTCAAACCTGCCCTAAAGCAATTTAATTGGCAAGATTTATTATTCTGACTTAAGCTCTAACCTACCCCGTCGTTTGGTCGTTCTTATAGTTCTCATATTCTTGGACTTTCAGGGCATAAAGTCCCTTATGGTCATACCCCTCTCCCGTGTGTTGTGATTAAAATAAAACTTCAGTTGCCTGGTCTTATTATAAATCAAGTTTGATTTGATTTGGGTTTTAGTAAGTGCCCACTCTTAGCTCCCTATAAGAAGTTGTATATCGATGATTGTCAGCTTCTCGTTATGCCGGGTGTATACTGTCATGAAAGAAACCATGCTTTTATATTATCGCAATGTTCTATTGATTAGTGATGAGTAACGCCGTGCTGACATTTGACCGGATTGTTTTTTTTTTTAAATATTCATATAATCCCAATTGAAATAAGTAGTATGCCTCGAATGTGATGAGTTCTGCGCGGTGAAAATAAATATTACAGCTATACGATGTTCAGGTGAGTGCGTCATGTTGTTGCAGTTACCAGCGTCTGTAGGCATATCCCTATTTCCCTATCAACGTACTTGATAATTGTGTTGTGATTTTCGTTTCAAATAATACAAACAAGAGCATAAGCCAGATAAAATGCAATTTGCTTTTGATAAATGCATCTTAGCATAAGGATACATTATTTGCGAACAAATAATGATCAAACTTGTTTGTATTCCAGGCAGAAGTATGTTCTGAGAACATTGTGCCTTATCATTTAGCAGTGTAAATATGTTTTCTATAGCTCAATACTGACAACATCCCAAATACACAAATATCAAATCAAGTGATGTCGATACAGATATAATATATTATATAATGATTGTTTTCAGCAGCACTTGCTTCATGCGTTTTCGACTACAACCGGCGTATATTTGACAACTTTCAGAAAGGTGGGAATATCTCCTTAATGAAAGTTGAATGTTTACCTTCATTTCAGTGGTCGAAAACAAGAAAAACAGACTCTCCAATGAGGTAAAAACACAATTTTGACCTCCCGAATAACTTTTAAAGACACAATTTTGAACACCTTTTTAACTTCACAAAAATAGAAAATATTAAATTTAAGTGCATGTTGGAAGAAAGCATTGACTCATAGTCATAGATTAGATTCGTAAAACCATAGATTAGATTCGTAAAACCTACTAGAGCATAGATTAGTAAAACCTACTCGAGGGATACGACCCAATCAGGAATGAATATTTCCATCGTCTTGTAAATCAAGGTCGCCATCGTTACCCGAAATATGTGGTGCCCATAATCCCTAATCATCATCGTTACCCGAAATATTGTAGATGATGTGTGCCCTGCTACACAAAATGCATCTTGACTGGACCAAGGCTATATATATATATATAAACAGGTAGGCTGCTCCGCCCGCAGAAAGTGGCAATACCCGACAGTAGCGCCATCTCTGAATTT
>VOPJ01010180.1:0-12463 GCA_014673585.1 Semibalanus balanoides
TGCCCCCCCCGGTTCCTACGCCTATGGATTATACCTGCTGTATATGTATGCATTTGTATTTTGTCCTTAAGCCGATCACGGATCAAACTCTTGCTACGGGGAAAGGGGTGTTTCGCTGGTCCAATTTCCTAATTTGATGGCAACGACGCCGATGTCGTGGCCAGAAAATATATTGTACGTCACTTGACATGACGCTGCATTTGATTCTGATGATGTCAACCGTGAAAGTACACTACAACAGCCTGTACGTAACGAGTCATTATAAATAAGCAAATTAATTCGCTTTACGCTCGACATCTTTTTCTTTAGCGCTCGAGATGTGTATTAGCATTGGTATCGTGACGTAGTCATGCACAACTTATTACTTATCTCCAAAGCATGTTCCACATTATGGAAACAGCATCACTGCAAACTACGAACCAATTAGGGTGCAGAGGCGTGTCACGCACGTTTCTTGCATGCGACTTCTATTAGCAGAGCACATCATCCGACGGTATGACATTGCCGAGGCTGGGGGCTTAATATAAGACCGTTTGCAGTGGAAAATGTGGCGTCAAGTACTTGCATGACTGAAATTGCACGTCTCTGTGTGTTCCTCGTCCGTATTTGAGTCGTTAACGAATAGAGCTGCTGCTGCGTACATTCTGGTCCCAGCGTCCCAGCTCTGGGACCAGAACTGGTCTGACCCAGGGGCGGATCCAGCCGCTCGGTTTTGGGGGGGGGCAACTTTTTTGGCAAAAGCAGTACCCCATTTTTTTTCTCCGCGGATTGGGCTCTCTCACCTTATTTGGCATTCGAAGTAATAAAAAAGTAGGAAATTCACACTTTTTTGAAAAAACACCTATTTTTCTCGAAAAAACACACTATTTTCGGAAAAAAAATTGTTCGGAAAAACCACATTTTTTTTCGGACGAGAAAAAAAAATCGGGACAAAAATCAGATTTTAAACAGACACACAAAAATCACATTAAATCACATTAACCACAGAACAACCACTTTCCATAGCATATACACACCTAAGCTAATAATCACGTTTCATTTTTCAGTACAACTTGCCCAGGGGCTCCAACCGATAAGCCTATTGAGCGGGTCGGCTGAAATGACGAAAAAATGTATATTCCATCCAGACCCAGACAAAGGGCTGTTCACTGTCCGCCCACGATATCGTTGCCTATTTTTTTTTTAACATGTGCGACTAACTGATGTCATACAGACTGATGCACTAAGCACACGGCCTCTACAAAAATGTCGTTTTGTAGGGCCCTTCGATCTCTATTTGGGCCCCTTGCAGCGGGCCAAGGGCCCCTGGGAATCAGGTCGGGACCCCATTGGCCAGATCCTGGCTACGCCCCTGAAAAACATATTGCCGCTCTCGGAAAAACATTTAGCCCCCCTCAAAAAAATGGCATTTATGCCGCCCTTGGTAGGCATCATGCCGCCACGCGAAAAGAGTATTTTGCCGTCATCAGGAAGACGTCTTGCCGCATCATAAGACACCTTGCCGCCCTCCGGATGGTATTATTACGCCCTTAGCAGGTATTATGCAAACCCTTAGAAGGCACCATGTCGCCCTTGCGAAGACATCTTGCCGCCTCAGAAGAAATCTTGCCACCATTTGCAACTGTTATCAAGGGGCGCCCACAATTTTGAAAGTGGGGCGCCCAAGCTTTGGATCAGTGGCGTTGCCAGGAAATTAACAAGAGCGACCAAGTAAGTGTCTTTGAGAGGTTGCCACCCGATCGACTGGAGCGCCACCAATATTGGCAAAATTTGGCGGGGCGCCTCCTTCCACACGTGCTCGTCCGTTGTGCCTTCAACATTGTGTGGGGCGCCATCAATAGCCGGAGGACGCCGTCATGGTCCGGAAGTGGCAGTTCCACGGAGGGGCGCCGGGCGTGGTTCAGTGGTCAGTAATCTGTGGCGTCGGTATCTGTCTAATCAGCTAAAGCGTTGGTATCTGTTGGTCAGTAATCACCTGCAGGGAGAGCTCTGCCAGACACTAAATGTACCTAATTTCGCTTTCCTATTTTCAAATTTGTATAGCCAATTGCCAAAAACTCTATGCATGCCGCGAGCGTCGCGAAATATTCCAGTTTTTTGAACTGTTTGACAAAGCTGGATTTTTTACTGCTGCAAAGGCAATTTTTACGATAAATTTTCAATTTGTCCGACCTTTTGGGGGGGGGGACAAATCATAGTCTCAGGCTCTTTGGGGGGGGGCATGGCCCCGTGCCCCCCCCTGGATCCGCCCCTGGTCTGACCAGAACGTGACTGAAGCTGTGACTGGCCAGGCCGGCGCCATAGGGTAAGCAATTAGCATTGCAGTGCTGCGCGACTAAAGCTGTGACTTACCAGCCCATTCCATGGCTGTGACAAAGCTGTGCTAAAATATTTATTCTTTTCTGCGCCTCTATTTACGAAGTAGCATAGTGATATAAAAAGTAACCCATGTGAGTGCACCTCTTTTGCGCATTTTGCCGTTGATAATACAACTTCAGATGAAGTACACAGATAAATGACAGCTTTTAAAGCACTGATCTCGAGAAAACGAGAAACGCAGAAAAAAAAGTTAACGTCAACCCGCACCTGGCCGGCGGGGGGTGCGGGTTGACAACCCCCATCCTCTTCAGGTTTTTTACCATAGCGGAAAAACAGTGGCACGCAGCGCCGCCATTTTTAGCACAGCTGTTTGGGTTTGATAACCAAAATTGTGTAAAAGTGTTTGTCTCAGGTCATCTTAGGTCAGGTGAAAAGGTCACATCAAGATTAGTGCCTTTACCTCCAAACATGTGTGGTCGTGCCAAAATCACAGACAGGCTTGGTCTAAAAAAGTGTAACTTGCAGGATTTCATAATTTTATCAGTACCTACAATTGAATATCTCAGATTTGTTTAATCGTTTACCTAGGGTCAGGTCAATTTCCTGACCTCTCCATAATAAGTGAATGAGAAAATATGCAATTGTTTTCTTTTCAAATAATATGCATTTGATCAAGCCAATGATTGCAAAATTACGTTATTTAACTCATTCTTGATAACCCAGATGAAATTGTTGCCCAGTGACATTTGAAAGGTCATCTGAAGTCATATAAGGTCACCAGTGTTTATTTGCTTCTATTTATGGACATCATAAAGATAGAGTCGTGCAGATTGCGCCATTGGCTTTGTCTCGTCGAGTCGCATCGCACCATATGCAAAATGACTTACCTGGGTCACCAAATGACCTTGAAACGCGGTAAAATTTGGATTTGACCTACCCAGGTCACAACTATGATGTTTTAAAGAGCCTTGACGAGATAAAAACGATTGTGTTAAAATTATTGCTTTATCTTTAGTAGGAGATAAGTTATTTACTAAAAACAGTTTAAAAAACGCTCTTGACCTTTGATGAACTTTGAAGCCTAAACTGTTTTCATGAGCTAAAATCTGATGAGATTAATGCGACTAAAAATTGCAAGAACTTGCGTTTGCTTTTTCGGTTTGTTCCTATCTACAAGGTGTAACAAAAATTATCCGGACATCTATTTTTGCGCAGTTTCCGCTCTCACTCGTCCCTATGTGGAGGTAGGAGCGGGGAAATTGGATGAATCCGTACCTGCGCTTCCGGCCTACACTGCCCGGTCGACCTGACCTTGGGCGGTGACCCGAGCCCTCAGTACGGGACGGGTCACCGCCCAGAGTCACTTTTCAGTTTTCGTCCAGGGCAACAATGAGAAAAGAATGCAGTCGCTTCTTTCGCAGAAGATATAAGAACAGCCAGAGATCGTCTGTCGGCAGCTGGTCATTCAGCAGAAGGAGCCAGCTTTACACGTCTGGGCTGAACGTGGCAAGCTTGGGCTCGGCCTGCAGGACCCAGCCCGGCCGCGGCCACAAGACCGCTCTCCTCCAGTGACCAAGAGAGTCACCATTTATGGCTGGCGGAGAAACGTCACCTAATCGACTCGGAACACTGGCCCCGAAGCTCACCCAGGCAGGCTACATGACCTCCCACATGATGGTCTACCGCCACCTGCGCAACAACCTGGGCATGCAGCCATTACAACTGAAGCGGACGACTTTCGATACGAGCGGAAAACATGATGTCCGGATAATTTTGTTACACCCTGTATTATAGCTTCCGAGATATATAGGGGTTTACAAATCCTAAACCTGTAAAATCGGACCTTTGATGACCTCTGTTGACCTCAATAATAACCTTAGCTTAAAAATTGACTGAAGTAACTTTAAATGCCCATGCTGAGATTTTCCAAACGTTTATTTCAGTTTCTGTCTACTACTACCCATAGGAGCCGAGTTCGAGGGGGTGCCTCCCCATCCCCGCGGCACGGAGAAGATGGCGTCGAGCACCGGCCAGGAGTCACCCCCCCCCCCCAGGTGGAACCGATTCTCCCCAGAAGAGTGCCACCCTGGGAGGAAGGTGAAAGCGTCACCATCTGCCTGGACGTCGGACCGATGCCGTCAGGAGCATCACCCCAACAGAAACTCCAAGTCGCCACACTCCACCTCAGCAGCCTCCCCAATGTGCTATACATGGGCATGGTCCGATGGATCCGCGGATAAAGGTATCCACAACGGAGGAGCTGGAGTGCACATCATAGACCCGGACGGTGAAGGAGAGAGCACTGCGGGTCCCGCGCCGGCCAGTCATTCTACTCCAGCTTCCGGGCGGAGATGTAGCGCTTATCAAGCAGCGCTCGCCCTCCTAGCGGAACACCCCACACACACAGAGGACCCCATTCCGGATAACTTCATAACCTCACGGTCGAGTTCCAGCTACGACCTACTTTTCACAGGAATATTTTCTCAACTCAAAAATTAGATTCTTATAGTCCTTTTATTACAGCATTTTTTTCCACTTCCATTGCACCTGCTCGATCGATTCCGCACTCACAGACTGTTTTAGTGCCCCGTCCACGCAGTGACACACACAGAATTAGAAGAGAAAAAACAAGGCCTTTAATTTTGCAGGGTACCACATCTAGTCAACTCCTTTTTAAGCAGCGTTCCAGAGGCAGACGTTTTTACGGACGCTTCTGGTACTTGTAAAGCCCGTGTACTTACTTACGTTACATCTCTTCAGCACTTTTTAGCCTACGGTGTTTTTTTACGAGCGCTGCTTTTTACCTTTACATTGCATCATATTTTGATTGTTTTTATATTTATTTTTTATTTTTTCGTCGTTATTGGCATCATTTTAATTTGATTGTGTATGTATTTATAGCGTGTTTTGCGAAGTATATTTTATATTTTTAGATTTATATTGTAGCTGTACCTACTGTCTAATGTCCGTGTCTTTTTTACTTCACCTGTTAGTGGGGGTGACCCTGTTGGTGATCACTTGAATAAATAAATAAATACAAATAGTAGTGTGCACTGTGCACGGGCTCGCAATCGGCACTGGCGGTGTTGCGTGACGGACCGTCGGCGCAGTCGACGCCACTGGACTGCCAGATATGGGAGGCCCTGACGACGCTGACCGCAGGAGGCAGACCGGTCCACCTCCATGCAGTGGGTACCCTCTCACTGTGAGCTACCCGGCAACGACCGAGCGGATGGCCTGGCTAAGGAGGCCACGGCGCTCTCCCAGGAGGACGTACCGGTCGACGTCAGGACGGTCTACCGTGCGGCGGCCAGGGCGACCCGCGCCAACTGGGTTCAAGAATGGCCGCACATATGGTACAGGAGGCTGATGGGCGATACACTACCACCCCCCGTGATGGGGATGGACCACCATGTAGCTGTGGACGTTCACCAGCTGCGGGCGGGACACTGGTCGGGATCCCGTCCGGATGCGAGGACGTCGACTGCGAGGGGGCCCTGTGCCCAACCTGCAGGGAAGCGGCTGACATGCCGCAACACGTCCTACTGGACTGCCCGGCCCTGATGGGCGCGAGGCTGAGGTCCACAGGGACGATTCGATCCTACCTGGAGGAGATGCGGAGCAGCAAGGTGGTGGCGGCCCTGGGTGCCGCTGCCAGATCCCTCCAGAGCCGACAGGCTACGACCGATCACCGGTCTGGAGGGAACTAACAATAACAACAACAACAGCACCGGTACGGCGCTTACCGACACTGTAAGCATGTTTTCAGTGTCACACTGTCAACGAACACACTTACCTGATGGCTCTGGAAACGTCGTCTTGTCGTAGTTGTCAGGAAATATTTCCGACGCGTTGGCGATGCGGATGGACGGCGAGAATTTGAACATGTCCGGATGCTCCTCAGGATACGCCAAACTGGAGACACAGGTGGCTGTGAGGTAGACAAACATCCGTCCTCAGTGAGATGCAAAAGCCCTTAAGTCGTAACAATATTTTTAGGTGGCTTGATTTTTAATTGTTTTATAATTAATGCAATTGTTTTACTTTTAATCTGGACTAGTTTCGTGACTTGCGAACAGAAAAGACAACTAACATCGATAAGTACGACCAGAACACAACTTATTTGCCCTGTTTGCTCGTCTGTCCCTTAGTGAACCAGAGCGAAATGTTAAGTCTAAGGCAGATCTGGTAAGAAGCAACGTTGCAGAGTTTTTGTTTCTACATCTTCCGATTTTAACAATAGTATTCGCAAGGTTAATGTTGATGTTGATTTCGTTTTTTCATAGTTGTGTTTTGCATTCAGTACTTTATATTGACCTCGGCATTGGCTGCGGGTCTCAGCCGAACACCATTAGCTGAGGAGGAGGGGGGGGGGGGCACTTATGGTTCTATTTGAACGCTACAAGCGGCAATCGAGAATCGAGAAGGTTTCAAGAAGCTGAATCTAACGAATGCTTAATATTTGGTTGTCAATGTCATAGATCAGGTTAAGGTCAGGTCAATGGTCAAAATCGAGGTGTTCGAGTGTATGGGCCATACTTTCCATCCAAACCCTTCTATTGCGACCATATTTGTCAATGATTCATATATTTCATGAGTCGACTCTCAGTGATTCACAGGCAATAATGAATGATTATTTAACCCTATTAGTGACAGGCTCCTGGCCACCCCTATTAGTGGCAGGAGGGGGTTGTTTTCAGCCTGCCCCTTTAAAGGACACTCCCACCTTAACAAATGTGTCAAAAGAGTAGTTGTGGTGGCAAAATATGAGTGAATGCTGGCCGAACACGATATGACATTTGTTTTTCACAAACAGTGCTCAATTTCATAACAAAAAACAGTTTTAATTATTTGGGCTGATTGACGTCAATATGAGGGAATCTTTGGGAAAAAAGAAACCTTCACGCTACCCATAAGTAAAGACTAGTGTATGGCTAATGTATGGCCAAAGGTAAACAATGTCGACTGTAATCAACAGTTTAGTAAGAGAGACTACGACATCGGCTCACGCCCCATTCAAATCACATTGGGGTGGCGATGTTACAGAATATGCAAAATCAAACTCGAATTTCTCTGCGATTTCACCTAATGGTGGTTTTACACTTATAATACATAATTTCAAACTGCCAAGCACGCAAAATGGCTATCTCAACTCAAATCTTATGTTAAGGTGGGACAGTCCCTTTAAGATCCCGAGATCTATCAGTCGGAATCCGATTTTCAAAAAATCAAACAGTGTTTGATTTTCCACATCACGGTCTACATTTCTTAAAAAAACGAAATATTTGGTAGAGGGGCAATAAGGTGGCAAAAAAACGTATTTTTATCAAGCACAGGTGCCATGTTTTTAAAAGAATTCCAACGCAACCAACATAAATCGATAGATATTGAGTTGGAGCTTGATATTTCTGATTTATTCGGAAAATTAAAAAATCATAGACGTGTGCAGGTCAATAAATATGGGGGTGAAGTAAATGTGTAATAAAACATTTTTATTATTTTTTGTATAAATGCAATGGTTCGTTATTTGGACATCACAAAAAACAGTAATAAAACATATTTTTTGTCATTAGGCAGCGCAAAGTTAGCGAAAGGAGGAGGCCCCGGCAAATATGTAAAATGTTAACCGCAGGCAAGTTGCTACCAATCAATATCAATTTAAGCTATTGATTCATATATCAGTGTGCTGTACTATATTATCAAATCACCATAATAAAAATCACCCAACCACCAAAACACACCTCACACCCTTCTCCCCTCTTCTGTCATGCATCGAACCATGCCCAATATAATATTATGACTCTTGTGCGGCAATTTCCAAGCACCGCCAAGCACAGATAGTTCTGTTCTTTTATTTCATGTTTTACTTCAACATAGGCGTATACAGGATCCAAATTAGGGAGGCACAAGACCTTTTGATAAATATATTTGCCGTTATTATATTATTGACTAGTTACAGTGACTATTTCACTTTCAACTTCAATTCACATTGGTTAAACCCCTTTTTAACCTACCTGGACTCGCCTATTATCGTATACTGTTGCATATAGTACCCTCTGGTACGTTTTTCTTAAGAAAACTGCAGCATGCTATGTCATTGTAGGCCCATGCATCTCAGTTTACTTGTAATAATATGACCCTTTTTCTATTCCTGCGCGCGCCTCTGCAAAACAATACTTAATTTCCTCTCCTGGCCTCATATGTGCATATAGTATTATCATCTATTAGTCTGTTGCACCGTAATCGTTTGCATATCGTCATCACCATGCTAGTCACCATGCTCTTTTTGTGCCTGAACACGCCCTTGAAACTCTATATGTAATAAAATGTGCAAATAATACAGGAAAAATTATTGAAGATTGTCATAGCTATAAATGCCCTTTGCATAGCTTTATTGACTGCTAGCCAAGTGTTTTATAATTCTTGGACACCTACCCTTTTCAAGTCCCTGAAACCACCTCTGCCGTGAAAAATATATATATCATTAACATCAACTAATTTGAACTTGTCGCAATCATCGTGAATCTATGTAAGTCCATTATACGTGAGGTGGTTAGGAAGAATCCGTGACGATCGCATCTCCGTATTATCGCCAAATGTCGCCATAAATCCTCCCAAAACTTTGTCCTGGAACCACCTCTGTTCAGTTGAGAAACCCAAAATTGTGACTTCACACGTGACAATCAATTTAAGGAAAGGTCACGAAATTGAATGAGGCTACTCTTAGCTGTCCTGGAGATATATGCGAAAAACATGAGGGGTGGATGAAAACAACCCCCTGCCACTAGTAGGGTTAATGATTCATTTACTCAACATTGACACTAGTGAGTCGATTCAACATTGACTCACGGCTAATATAAATGGCTCATGAATGATTCATTCACAATGACAATATGAAAGACTCATGAGAAATTCATTCGCAATGACAATATGAATGACTTATGAAAGATTCATTAACTATGATTTACAATGTGTATACATATCACTTGACCAATGCATGCTTAATGAAAAATTAAGTAAGTGCATACTGCATAATGCAATAAATGAAAATGACGAGTAATCCTTTTCATCAGGCATTATTATACGAATCTATAGCTGAAATGCTGAAAAAACACCTTCGTAGTATGACGGAGAACTGAGAAGCATCAGTAAAAGGCAGGTACTTTTTAGACATGTATCGTGCAGAGTGTTCTTTGTGGTTTTCAAACCAAAGTATATGAGGTAGGTAAGCTGTCTTACCATTTACATAAGTACTTAAGTACCCTACCGGCTCGGGCTGCTACCAGTATCAAGTTACCTTGTTAGGGCTGATTTAATAGTGGCTTTGTGTCCACTAATCACAAAGCCTCACTTTATTCACGCATATATGAATCACAGCTCAGGAAACATACCTATCTCATGTAATTGACAATTGAGCGCCTGGTGTTGTCCAGTGGGGTTTCCACAAGGGCACAGATGCACATGCTGCATATTTTGTGGACAATTTGCGCTGACGAGCAAAATATGATTCCTTGGATGATCAATAAGCAAAATTTTTCGGTACGAGTTTGATTCAATCAGTGACGTCACGACAGATTGTGCTTGAGGTGGAATCGGACTCATGAATATATGTTCAAAAATAAAATGATTCATTCAAAAATAGTGATTCACACTAAATCATTGACAAGGCTGAGTGCAGTCCTGATGACCCAAAGCGGTCTCAATGGTATAATACACATCATGCATGATATTAAGTGTTTTTTTCTTTACAAAGGTCAAGGTTAAGATCAGGTCATATAAGGTTACTCTGCGCAAAATATATATAAATTAATGCAATACATCTTTGAGATATTTATAGGTTATGTTATGCATATAATTTTATAGTAGTAGTCATTTTATCACTCGACTTCAATAACGTGACGTTTATGTCAAGTGCAGGTCAAGGTCAGGTCACATCAGGTCACAATTTGAAATTTATCAATATAAATAAAGACATTTTCCTTGACCAGTTTTGTCTCCGAAATATAGTGCTGGCATTAACATGACTTTATATTATTGTGCGTGACAGTACTAGATCGTTGTGGCCTGACCCAACGATGGCTTTTAGTTACTGGAGAGGGCGTGTCGATGCAATGCTTGCCAAACTGATCCCCAGAAAAGTTATTTTACAGAGATTTATGGATTATTATGGAAAGATGAATAGGTCCATGTTTCGCTTCTTAATTGAAATAGCTACTTTAAGCTTCCCCATTCAGTTTGACCTTTTTCAACACGCTAGTTGAGTATGTCGCCACCAAAGTGAGCAATTGTTAGAAAGTGTTATGTTTTGCTTTTATGAATACAAGCGTGAAACTGAAAAACATGACTTTATCTGGTCATTAAAAGCCAAACAACGTAATCCCAAAATATTACGTAATTTGTTACTAATACTTAGGAAGCCCAAATTCAGTAAAAAAATAACATATTGCTTTCCAATCTGATTTGGTATTTTCCGTGTGTCGTTATCCTACAATCTACATTTTTCTGAGGTCATTTAAACAAGGGGCTTCAGAGAACACAATTGTCAAACATTTGCGATACACACGTTATTACGAGCGAGCGCGAAGCGCGGAGCGAGTCCTCATTGACTATCGGATTTTCCTCACATATAAGCGGCCGACCGGCCTGGGCCGGGCCCGATCCGCGACGCTGGTCCAGAAGCTTATATCTTTTGAACGCCGCATCCGATTGACAAGCGGTCTTCGCCAATATGATCAGCCCCATGCAAGACATTATGATTAATTGACAGTTTTTTTATCAAATGTGATTGGTCAGACGGCGCGGTGACACGTGCCGCGTCAGGGGTGTCAGCAAGTATTTATCCTCCTGTACGCGAGAAAACGGCTGGACCTATAAAGCTAAAATTGGTGTGAGGCTGGAGACCACACCTCTGGCAATGTTGCAACAGGTCAAACTCTGGCTGACCACTGCGACGTGCGCACGTGCACCCCTGTTCCGCCACAAATTCCTGCAAAAACATCGTTCAAATACCGGACCTCTATTCGGCAACCAAATAGTCGCAAAGAAGGTCAAACACAGATGCGTAGAGAAATCGATCCGCGCCGCGTATGCCTTGTGTCGATCAGCGGCCGCGTGGTACGTGCAAAGTTACTGTGCTATAACAAGCGCAAAAATTCATATTTTATGACGTCTTCCACATTTAAATTCAGTGCTCAGCACCTATGGGACGTGAAGCGATGAAAACAAACACTTATCTGCTAGACCAATGTACGTCTCTAAAATGCAGTGCAAAAAATGATGCTTTAATGCAGTATGTTTTGCTGTTAAAAATCTGCCTGTAATATTTTTTTGACGATTATATAACATTTCCTTCAATTAACAAAAACCGCCGTAGCTTCAAAACCAAAGGGTGCTAGACGATAAACGAATGATGCGTGTAAAGCGCAATCAATGATCCATTTTAAATATCCACCCAAAATGAATTTTGCCTACAACATGAAGCTTATAATTGGCAATTTTAAACCATAAGCTTTAAACCCTATTTAGTTCAAAGTATGATTTAGTTCGGATCTATTTGCCGACGGCAAAACAACATATAGCCAAACTAATCAAAATCATTGCTTTGGCACAAGCGAAACCTCCGTTGACGGGTTATAAATTGACGTGGATTAATTCGGACTCGCTCGTCCTTCGCCGTTTAAGGCGTCTTACTGGTATACCTATAGCCGTTGACATTTGTTATATTTTGGCTTATTGCATTTTGCTTAAACATGGCTTGTGTACAACCTGTTAAAATTAATCTGTTTTGTTTTGTTTAACTCGTGTGTAGTGACGTCACTCAATTTTATATATCAAAAATCAAATAAACGAAACCGCTTCAATTTCGCATGTAAGACGTACAATTAATGAAGGAAAAGGAATCTTAGGTTTTAGCGTTGATATAGCGCTGCTCAGTATTGAGTTATGACAACAATTTGTCAGCTGGACGTTTTTCGTCCCCCCCCCGCTTCTAGTCAATGGTGCGTTAAAACTGGAAGTGGATTTCAGGGGCTTGTTCCGCTTTTACAGTAGCATGTTAGCATTATTGACAAGTCTCATAAATTATGGGCGCCATGTGACCTTCGTTGTCGGTCCGCCCTAAACCCCCAATCATCATCATCGTCAT
>VOPJ01010184.1:0-10263 GCA_014673585.1 Semibalanus balanoides
CATTGGAATATTTCTTCATTGACTTATAATGGAGAGGTCACGAAATTGACCCGACCTCAGGTCACCAATATTCGAATTCCGAAATCAACATTTTGCAGGTATAGATGGTTTCATTCAATCCTAAAAGTTTAGCATCGATGCCTCAGAAATTGTGGTCATGGCACGACCGTAAACATTTTTGGAGGTGGTGACTTGACCTGATTTGATCCGACACGAAACTACAATTTTAACAATGTATTTAAAGGATCAATGATATGCTTGACTAAATTTGGCGGCTCTAATCACCGCATTTTTTTGCAATCGATAAAACCGTAGGGATGCTCAAACACACACACCGTGAGGCGCGGGGTAAGACTGTGGTACAAAAGTGATAAAGCTAACTTTTTTGCACAATGGTGTAGAAGAGTATTAACATATAAACAAAACATAACACAGTAATGCGCTGCGAAACGATGCATATTGATAATGTGTTCAGCCCGAATACAAGTAATTCGAGTTGCATTTTTGCTCTGCGGAGCGGCGCAAATTTTGATTTCATTCCACAAACTTCGAATTCTTAACTGTTGAAGACGCTTTAGAACGGTAGTGTGTACGGGTTTGAGATGGCTTTTTGGAAAAAAATATGAAGTTACTGTCATGTGCTCAAAGTTGGGGACAAAAAGACACTCGTCCCCCCAACTTTGAAGTTGGGGGGACATGTCCCCCCCGTCCCCCCCGCTGGCGGAGCCCATGGCTGAATGCGACGCTTTGTGTGTGTTGAAAAACAGCCTGCGAGTGATGACGTCTTAATGGCCTCTGGCGATCATCGGATCGATTAGGGGCGTTAGCGCCTTATATTGGCACATATTACTAGATCAAATTCCACACGCCGAAGACGGGTGTTGATGCAGACATGCAGCATGACGCTGTCCGGGGTTATGAGGTATACACGTATTACATCGAGTTCACTGACGTAAGAGACGACTTCAAACTTGGCCGGCTGTTCAGTGTTGACACGTGTTGACAAGAGTACGCGGGCACACCAACGTCAGAAGGAGCTCTGCTAGGAACGATTCTGGCCTTCTGCGTCCGCATATGACGATAAAGTTGACCTAATTCTGGCGTCCAATTGTCAATTGTATGTCTTCAATGGTATCCACGTTGAGTGAACAATGTAGTTTTGCTTTGCGAACAGTAAATTTGTTCTGTTAACATGCGGACTCTTTCGAGGCCCATGAAACACACCCATCAATTGACCCGGCATTCCACAATTCCTGTCGAAACCATGGCTTGTCTTGTCCTACCATTATGCATTGTCTGCCCACTCAACAGGCAACAAATAAGGACTACGCTGCTGGCATTGACTAGTGTATCTGGTTAGAGCTTCAACAATGCGGGTTAGCTGTGCGTCACTAACGCAAATACAGACTGCCAAATGACGTCACCCGAACCACTGATCACATACACAGGTGCCGGATCACGGCCAGGTCAAACAGACATTGTGTGTGCACTTTTGCTACGACGATACGACCTGTCTAGGACTAGGTGCGGCATGCACTCTCACCACTTCCTGCAGCAGTTTCCAACCAAAACTCAAGGTCGGCTGTCTCGATGTGATGAGTTTATCAAACGACGTTCCTAAAAAGGCGTGGCCTCCGCTCGCCGGCTGTGAGAGTGCTGGGTTATCTTAATCGACGCAGCGGGCAGGCCCAAATATTTATCACCGCCACCGGTGGGCGCTCGTTCGATTGAGATGTCGGCGGCTGTATCGGGACCATCGGACCGGCGGCGGCGGCGGGCGGCGGTGACTCGTGGGACGGCAGCTGTGGGGCACCAAACGCTTCCGGCAGCTGCTCTGACAGGGAGGCATGGTCCTTCGCAGCGACAGAGGGGTGGTCCTTCTCAGCGACAGAGGGATGGTCCTTCGCAGAGACAGACTGAAAACAGCGGCGGCCGGGGTCAGCAGCAGACCTGGACCGAGGTGTTGACAGGTTTTGGCAGGGATTTACCGCTCTCTTATCAAGAGATCGTGCGTGGGACGGTTACTGGGGCGCACCCAGTCCGTTTCGTGAGGAGATCCGGTCGAGTTATTGGATTTTTATGGCTTACTTAATACTTACTGTATTGGTAAAAACTGGAATTCTGGTGGTAGTACTCAATTGAAATGTTGTGATTTAATGACATAGCAAAGGTGAAATGATTGTCTATTAATCGTAGTGTTAAACTCATAGTGTCTTATAGAAATAGCATTACTAATACTGTAAGTGTAAATGCATTGAATGGCATTCACTTCTACTGTACTGCATTGCATATTCAGGTGTCGCCACTTGGTGGGGGGGGAGGTTGGGACAGGCACCCCAGGATCGCTCCACCGCCACCCCCCCCCCTCCACCGATTTTTCTTCTTCACATTAGCCCATATGGGAGTCTGGGTAGGGGGTGACCTGGCTGGCCCCCGCATTTACAAATTTGTGGAGAAACCCCTGCAAATAGTATATTTGATAAATTAAAAAGTTAATAATAAGCGATCTAAATATGAATTACAGTGTCAATGGCTTTCCCTAATGTTATCGACGTAATCTGCAAAGCTACTGGTAACAACAGTTATCGATAGGCACCGTCTGCATACAGGGGTGCAGCCAGACTTTCGACAAGGGGACATGGCATCCCCAGGGGTCCCTCGGCAAAGCCCCCCCCCCCGAAAAATGGCGCGAAAAATATCACCCCGGATGTGGGCTATTATATTTTACAGGGCCCCTAAATAGTCACAAGCAGGGACATCGCCAATAATTTGTAGTGTGAAAGTCGGCCCAATGGGGGGGGGGGGGCATGTCCCCCCTCTGCGCCCCTCCTGGCTGCGTTCCTGCCTACATATAACCCAGTGCTAATTTACATCGCTTTGTCATGTCTGCAATTGTTCTGCATACATTATACTAACTACTGGGCGTGCATATTATGTTACTTAATAACTAGATGACTTGATAAGATATTTATTGCACTGCGCATGCTTTGATATGATCATTAGGTGGGTGCCCTGGCTTCTGATGCATTGGTGATCAGTTAGCAGTCGACAACCCTACACCATTCGATAATGTGCTCAAATAGGAAGACAAGTATTCAAAGCGAGAGCAATTCTTGAATCAATTTGTAACAGGGCCCCGGCCAAGCAATGTGGACTTGGGGAGCTCGAAATGGTATTAACCCGCCATTTAATGGGAGGGGGGGGGGGGCGAAAAATGTTCCCTGGCGAACTTTCGCAATAGCTAAAAAACAACATCGTTATGCTCCATGTGCTCCTGTGCATAATGTTAACAAAATGGTATTAATTTATCCCCATAACACCTAACTATAGTCAGTTCTGGGATTCGAGTAGGCGCCACTAGCTTTGCATCTCCTGCTTGAAATTTCAAAACAAAGCATTACTAATACAGTGCATCCTTTACCAAAAGAAAAAAGAAAAAAAAAAAAAAAAAAAAAAAAAAACGGGGAGTGATGTGACTTAACGTGATTTAATATCCATATCCTTATTAAACTCTCTTCTGGTACTTAACGTAATCAGATCACATGGGCATGGAAGGGCACTCCTGCCTACCTATTAATGGGTAGGGAAAAAAATATGAACGTAAAATCTTGGTTACCTTCTTCAACATTATTTGTACGTTTTCTTTGCAAAACTGAAGCAAGTTGGTCGATATTTTTATCTCAAGATATAATGAATTTAGTATCGCCACTACACACGAGCTTGACGAAAAACCAGCTACACTTTAACATGTCGTGCAAGTACATTTTACGCAAAATGCAATCAATAAACGTAAAAAATATGAAATGGCAAGGGCTACAAGATGTTTATCTCATGATGTTTATGAACATTTTGGTTTCTGACCACCAAATAAATAAAATTATATCGGAAAAAATGCCAACAAAATATTGTTCCCAAGATATTCAAAACACTGTAACATACATTAGAGAACCACCTGTGGGCAATTCAAAAATCAAATAAAAATATGGATGGTGCAGTAGGATGGGCATAATGTGTTGTCACTGAGCATTCAACATCAGCAGTTTTATTGTTGACGGCTCCTTTATCGCAAACGCTGATATAAACCATTAAAACCAGAAGTCCGTTGGGACCTTTAGTTTGAAATGGAATAATCTAAGATTATGATTGTGTGCCCGCTTTTATCGGCAAAAAGCGCTTTATGGTACTCGAGTTTCAAACTCCAAATGTCAAACACTTCCAAGAGCTCTTTAACAAATATTAGCCATTCGCGAAAGCACACGTGGTTTCTGTTTACACTAGATTTGATAGTTAAATACGTTGCATGGCCGTTTGGTTTGATATATATCAGACGGTGATACAGCGTGTTTAATTATCAAATCTAGTGTAAGCAGAAACCACGTGTGCTTCCACCAGGGACTCGTCTAAGAAAATTTGACTGGCGGGGGGGGGGCTGACGTGAACCTCAATACCTATATACAATTAACCCGGCATTGACCGGGGTCTCAGCTGAACGCCATTGCCCGGAGGGGGGATATTGTCCCCCTTGTTATCTCCGGAACCAATGATCGCAGCGAGACGGACAAGGCGGTATTCACAATCTCTCAACAAGACGCATCTAAGGCATACTCTTAATTTGCAAATTACGGTATCATGTCAGGTCAAGATTAGGTCAAAGGTCAAAGTCGAGGCATTTTGTTTATGTGCTATACATTCAATCTAAGGCCTTTAAATGTGACTATGATCACCTAAAGTGGCGAAAGCGCTTACAGTGGTATAATACACATTCAGCATAAGCCTTAAGTGGGATTGTTGGAAATGGTATAGGTCTGGGTCAGATCACAAAAGGTCACTATGCGTTAAAAAATCTACAAAAGTGATGTGACGCAAGTTTTATTGGCTACTTTACACATATAACTCGATAGTGATGTCATTTTACCATCTTATAGCTCATATAATTGAACCTAAGGTCAAGGTCCGGTCACATACGGTCAAAATGTGAAATTAATAAATATAGATAAAAAGATGTCTCAAGCCCAGTTTTGTTTGAGAAGCAAGGTGTTGACATTTATTTGTTTGTATCTGTTCATTAAAAACAACAACAAAACACAATTAAAAAATATAACGTCATGAGTTACCATATACTTAGGGAGCCATAAGTCAGTCAAAAATAATGCTAATGCTTTGAAATTTGGTTTCGGTATTGCTCATAAGTGGTTTCACAAAATATATCCTTTTTTAAACATCTTCAAAGATATTGGTTTTGTTTGCATTTTTCCGAAGAAAAAATATATTAACCCTCGCACGGACGGGGGGCGGATATCCGCCCCCTGAGTTTTTTTTTGTGATAGCAAAAAAAGCGTCACATAGTGCCGAAAAAGTTTGCACAGCTGTTTGGGCATCAATTACTCACTTTTTGTCAAAGTTTTCACTTCAGGTCATCTCAGGTCAGGTCACAAGATCACGTCAAGTGACCTTACCTCAAGTCACGTTTTTGAGAGTCTGACATCATACCAAAGCCACAGTGGTTAACCAAATAGTTTAAAACTCACATAAGGAGATATGTATCTACAATTTATTTATCTGTAGATAATCCACAAAATATGTGGCGCATGAATTTCGTACATTGTTGCGCATAGTGGCCTTTTGTGACCTGACCTTAACCTTAACCTTTGCCAGCAATTTCGCCTTAGCTCATATGCAGGTGGTGGAGTACCTATACCACTACATGCCAAATAACACGCATGCGTGGGTTTTGATAGATGCACAGCCGGCACAATCTTTGATAATGTGTCTTGTAATAGTATGTTTCAATGAAATTCAACATGAAAATAGCGTGTAGTTCTAACGTAGCATGTCATGCGATTAGATACGCCAACTGCCAAGCACAACATTACACCCACTAGCCAGTAGCCACCCACATCGCCAGATGTCGCTCAACATCGTCGAACGAAAGTGATGCCAACTAGAGGGTTTTTACAATTTGACTATTCGTTAGACTGTCACTTGTCATGCGCGGATCTAAAATTTCGGTCAGGGGAGGTGCGCCACATGCAAAAGTTTTACCCTACGTGCACGCCTGGTGGTCGCAACATGGGCGCGACCCGGGCTCAAGGGGGCCCGCTAGCGACCCCCGCGCCTGGTTGTCAGTTTAATGTATGAAGCATGCAAGGAAGCATGTCGACAGAGCACGGGTCACCAGACGCGGGCGGCCCAGTTTCCGGCTGACCCGCCACCTCTGCTGGACGGGGAGCCGGCTGGCTGCAGCGCGGTCCACTGGCCCGACACGTGCTGACCTATCGTGCCGGTCCAGCAGCGCACTGATACGCCGGAATCGCCAGATGCCATCCTGGTGTTACTGCTAACCAGGCGTGCCCGTCTCGGGCCAATTGTGCTGTTCTGGTGAAGTGGGCCACGCGGGGCGAGCGGCCCTGTACACGGCATACGCCCACTGTGCGGCGATGGCGGCGCGCGCTGTGCCGCTTGTACGGGCGATATACCGTCACCGCCGCGCAGCTGCCGCACCTGCAGCCGTCCTCGATAGTCCGCTTTGAGCCGGCCCCTCAGCTGCCGAGGTTACACGGAGTATTCATCGCCGTTGGCCGTCCCCTCTGATTCCTGTCATGTTGCAGCGTATTTCTCATGTTCTCATGAATATTGGTCCGGTTCATGCCCTCCTCTTTCGACCACCGCAGCAGCGAGCCTCCCCGCCGACACAATATCCCTGCCGCTGAAACAGTACCGACAGTGGCACCTGCACCTCTTCTCTTACGCCAGCTTTTCCCTATAAATGCTGACGCCTTTTCTTGTCGGTTTCCAACCCCCGTTAAACTTTTAGAAAGTCCGCTTTGCCTGTTTCTCAGAACCCTCTGACCCCTGCCCTCCGGTCTGGACAATCCCTGACTCTTCGGCTCTGGGGTCGTCCACGCATCCGGAGCTGTGCTCGGAATTAAGAAGGACGCGTGCAGGAAGAGACCGCTGCCTGCGCTCCTCTGGCTCGGTGTCTCTGACCCCCCTCCCCCCCCCAGCTGACAGCGGCGCTCTGTGCCATCCGCTATCAGCCCGAGCTTTGCCTCGTGCCGCCATCGCTCCCGGTGATCGGTTTTAGACCGACCGGGTGGATGTTAGGTAGGACACAAACTAATGTGGGGCTGCATATTGATGCGCGCACCGATGTGTCGATACGCCGGGCACTGCAGACTGACTGGTGACAGGCGACGTGACGTGACGTGACGTGACGTGACGTGACGTGACGGTAAACGGTTGTCTACGAGGCACAGAACTGGACCATTACCTGGTTGGCTAATGAACAATGGTGAAAAATGCTCTGGAATGTGGCCTGCGGAGTTTGCAGCGTACCCGCCCGTCTATAGGTACGTTATGCTGCCGGGCCATGCAGGCGTGCTGCCGTCATTTTATCGGGTTTGTGATGTTTTATAGCTTTATAGCGAATTTTTCATCGAGAGCGTGCATTGTCAGTTGTGTCTGTCGACTGTCGTGGAATGTGTGTTTGACCTGGAGATAGGTAGACGGTGACGATTCTGCTTACATATGCACGTAGGCGTCATGGCTATTTTATCCGATCTGTCTTGAATCCCTGCATTCAACTTTTGCACGTCGTTCACGCAATGCTGGCTCAGCCATCGAACATGTAAGCACACTGCTGCTGTTACCAGAACTGCACTCAACCAAATTATTATTATGACGACTCTACCTGACCATACAGTTTTGAGTCTAACTCTATATAGGTGGAAGTTTTTTATACTTCAACTTATTCATTTGATTTCACTCAATGAGTACTTCGTCCACGACAAATTATACCGCGAGTGTAGCACAGTTGCTCAATAAGTTTGGTATTTTATCACTAGATCTCATGCAAATAGTTTGAGACTTTTCCTCCTCCAACATACATTTTTAAATTCTTTCCAAAGGCGTCATGCCACTTATTAATTTCACGGAGTGGGCTTTATCACTTTTCGTGCAATGTGTCGTAGAATGCACTCTTTTGAAGATTTGTTACGTCAAAAATACAAATTGCCACAATTGCCCGAAAATTACAAAAACACGACGTTTTATTGCTACAAGATCTTAATTGCACTTCTTAATTTGCTCATTTAGGGCATGTACAATGGATTGTTATGGGTACAATTGGTATCGTCTGGTCAAGTGCAACTGGACATTTTGGTATTTTGAAATTTTAAACGTGGCCTGTCACACGCGAACATGCTTTTGCAATCTTGCTTATCCAATGTAAAACTCGACTTAGCATGATTTGTCAAAAATCGTCTGGTAGGATGTGCATGAGATAGGCACGTTCGCACGTAAATTATGAGCTTGTGGCACGTGCATACCGTATTTGTATTCTGGTAAGAACATTTGTGGCAAAATCAGCAATCGCACAGCAGCATTCAGGCGATCCAGCTGTTACGATGGCTCCGTTCTCTTCTCACCAAACTCAGCATAAAAAGCGATCGGATCATCAGTCGCCTCACTATACCCACTCAGTGTGTAGGTATACCTGCAGATAATCCTCTTATTGTTTTGTTGTATATATTCATGACCTATAGTGAAGAATGAGGATCTTCGCGCACTGACGCACGCATTTGCCCATCGGAATTGGTTTTCTTGTTTTCGGTGCCACAAAGATGTTCATTCTTGGCTGTGTGAAACGGCTGGCAAGCCGAATAGGTGATCATGTAATTTTTGCATACTGATTTTAATTTAATCAACATATAACATGAGCAGAAGGTTATCTTTTTTTCACATACTCATCTTATTGTTTTGGTTGATTATTGATATCTTTACGAATCAATATGTATTATAACATCCTTCAAGCATATTTTCAAATACTTTCTAGATATCTCCCATATATTTATAGATATCTTACATATTGCACAATCTTAACCAAATTCAAACGAAATAGGTCGGACTCAGGCGTTGACAGTTATCCGCTTAGCGATTTTTTGGTCTGATTGCCGCCTGCCTCCCTTTCCCAGAAGCCGGTTTCGGAGTTTCGCGCTGCACCACATAGCCTGGACAATGCAAGAGGTGTCCCCCATCCGTCGGGAACCAGACTGACGAGAAAAGGGAAAGGTTTTCCATGCGATCACATTACACCCTTTCAAGTCTAAAGACAGATATACCAAGAAGGGCCAATCTTAAAAGGTGGTACATGTGCATTGTGCATTGGTGCAACACAGGAGGTTCACGAGCCCAACAGTGTATCAAACACACAAGGCGAAAGTATTTGCATTTGAACAAATATGCATAACGCACCGGTGTCAATTTGTATACTGGGGGGGCGGGGCGGGCAACTGAATGTCAAATTTTGACACTAGGCCTATGGCGTTGCATGGTAAGAGTGAAATTATAATCTATAAAGTCAGCTTGGGCCCCCTAATCATTTTCACCTGGCATAACGTCTTGTTTTTGCAAAGGGAAATAATGAAACTATGTTATAGTGTATTGGATAGAGGAATTATTGCTATGTTGCACTATGTTCGAAACGGAATTGCTAAACCTTTTCAGCTGTTCCCAGACTAAGCTACTAGCCCTTTTTCAAGTTTCAACGTATGAGGGATCACATCTACACTTCAACTTCAACTTCACTTTTGGCGCCCGCAACGGATCAATCCACATTACATTGCAGTGCTAATTTTTATTTCCATCTATCGTACGTCAAAACCATGAACCGGGGGTACTTTCATTCTTCATGGTTGTGAAATCAATTGCATCATGCATCTCACAAGAAAAGTGTTTTCCTTGGCATCCATCAGTTCAGCTTTTGTAAAACTAGGAAACACACGTATCTGGAAAATGCAATCTTATATTAGGAATCCGATTATCGTCGTGCGATGAATAGTTTTATACATGACGTAAACGTCACATCAAGGCAATACAGATCCCTGGTATTTCGCGTGTGATATTGGGTCATCTGTTGGTTCTTATACATTATGGCACACTCACTTTTGTTGAATAGCATTATTGTTGTGTTCCCAAAATAGACGATATTGCATGGCCAGTGGCCAGTGCACCTCTGCCACTATTTATAGAGCTGCTGCAGCCGACCAGCATTTCTGTATTTGTCAAGTTCTTTAATGACATCACTCCTCTGCTGTTTCAGAATATTCCTATACAATGTTATCGCACCGTCTCACTGACATTTTGATCATACAGAAGTTATACTTCGGCACACCAACCTCAATGTTTCAAAATAGTCCTCCAAGCGCTTGCATACGAACTTTGTGACCAGCTGCTTTGAGGTCTGTCTCGTGAAATTTGACTGAT
>VOPJ01010185.1:0-10260 GCA_014673585.1 Semibalanus balanoides
AGCTGAAAAGTCTGTGTAAATGATATCAGTTTGCTTACCATTAGCTATGGATTTCCATGCAGTGCCAAGGAGGCAAGCTAGGTTAGTCTCACAGGAACCCAGTTATTTGCTTATATATATATGTTGTTGAAAAGTTATTGAAAAGTTAAAAGTTATATGTTGAAAAGTTATTTGCGAAAAACTGTTTTAACCGACCGCAAACGGCATGCGCTAGAATTGACTTACTTGGGGTGACGTCATACAGTTTGCTGTGGACACGTTTACGGAAAGCAGATTGAGACCCCCTGATTTTTTGTCGAGGACATGCTGGTCGCGGGGTCTTACTCAAGCTACAGCCCTATACAGTTTACCAGGTACTGTGCACAATATGCATTAGTAATGAAAGGTTGAAGGTGCTTGCGTGCCTTGGAGCGTTCTCAGCCTGTATTGAGGTCCGGCGCTGACGCACGCTGCTCGCTGAAGTGCCGGACGCCTCGCCCGCTCATATAGGTATGAGCAGTGGCGTAGGTGCTTTTCATTTCGGATCACTGTAGCAGCGTCAGTTTGGATAATTGCAGCGGGGTCAAAGGATTCAATTATTATCGTCCCGGATGCCCATTCCAAGGGTAAATGTCAGGAGAGTTAATCACCATTCTGTCCGTCCCTGTGACGCACAGTTTTTTTTTACATGACCGACTCTGTTCATCCCTGTGACGCACAGCTTTTTTTACATTTTGACTGACTCGATTACAATGTGTTAATAAACCCGACACCAGTCAAGACCGGCAGAGCAGTAGCTGATTTGTAAGCAAGTAGGTATAAAATTTTTCACAGGGTAAGAGCGACGCATTAATTATTTAAACAAGTACTTTATCTGTATATGTTGCATTTGTTCGCATAGGGATGTTTGAATAGATTAGTTGATTGATTGATTATCATTTACTCTCCTCCGCTCAGCAGCAAATTTTCCGTTTGACAGCGCCTCTGAGGGCTTGCCCCCTTGATAGATTTATAAAAAGTACGTCACTGCTCCATACTTATATAATACACGCAAACGCCTATAAAAGGGGGTTTTGTAAAGAACATCCTATAGACCTAGCGAAATTCGACTTATGATAAACCCTGGTGACCTCAATATTGACCGTCTAAGATATTGCCGGTATGCTTTCGATAGAGCTTGTCTCGAGTTAGCTTGTCTCGAGTTATCTATGTCTGTTATCTAACGTCTTTTTTTGCTCATCGCCACATCGTGTGATTTTTAGATCTTGGGGAGGCTATCCGTCCCCCTCCTGGCAGAATGTGGTTGGCAGTGGCGCAAACCCCCGCTGTCTATTGGTTAACATTGATTATACCTTATTTATTTAATTAAAATATTATGCGTCTGCCCTGTCCTAGCCCTTCCGCTCCGCCATGTTGGTGCCCGTGCCTCTGTCCTGCCTGCTCACTATCGCCCTGCCTTGTCTTGCTCTCCCCCTGCCCTGTCTCGCCATATCCTGTCCTGCCCTGCCTGTTTCTGCCTGTCTTTCATTCTACTGCTCTGCCCGCCTCTGCCCGTCCTGCCCCTCTTCCGCTTCCCTCCCTGTCTGTCCGCCTACCCTGTCCGCCCTCTCTGCCCTTTTGCTGCCACTCTGTCCTGCCCCGCCCAGTGGGTGCCGGCACAGCTTTTGAATGGTCGCTTTCCCGTTAGTAGGTTAATTTATGCAACCGATACAGAGCGAAAGTCTCGTCACATTGGTGAATATTATGGTCATGACTAGATATAATAGTTTGAATAGCAATATAGACTAATGTGACTAAAATTTGAATTGATCTACGAAGGTAACTGTTCCATATATGTTCAAAGTCGTCAGAATAAAAAAAAATATGAAAACAGCACCGGTAAAATATAGAAGGTGGCCTAAATTTTAGGGGTGGCAATGCCACCCCTGTGTCGCGGCACGGGTGGCAGTCTGCCAGCCCTGCCCCTATGGTGGCGCCGCCACTGATCCGATGACGTCGTCACTCTTTACTAAATGTTGATGATTGTCGACTTGTTTTACATTTGGCCATAGGTGCATTAGCCGTACGCATGGCAGCGTGAAGGTTTTCTCTATTCCCGAAATTCCTTCATATGACGTCATCAGCCCACATATTAAAACTTAACTTTTTATGAAATTGAGCACTGTTTGTGAAAAAACAAATGTCATAATCGTGTTCAGCAGCAATTACCTCATATTTAGGCTTAGCGCCACAAGCGGCGTACATTTGATAACTTTTAAGAAGGTACCTTTAACATAGTCTCACTTTAACATAACAACAGTGTCCTTTTAACATAATTTGACTATAGCTTTGTAATCAGTAAATTTTGTGATTTGGATCAATGATTTTGTAGTTGGATCCTGATATTATAGATATCTTGTGGATCTTGGATCCTGCAGGACCATTTTGTTGTGGGAACCTGTGAATGATGGATCTTGCAGGACCATTTTGTCGTGGGATTCTGTGTATCTTGGATCCTGCAAGACCATTTAATTGTGGGATCCTGTGGATCTGGGATCCTGCAGGATCATTTTGTCGTGGGATTCTGTGGATCTTGGACCCTTCTTTTTGACTCGGCCCATGTCTGGTCTTTACCATCAGTATAGTGTCCCGTCGATCATTGAGGCTTGCGGGTTACAACTAACAAGTAGGGAGCAAGGAAGTGCTCCAATATGTTTGGTGATCGAACTAAATGGAATTAAGTCCGACGCACTAACCAATAACCATACTCCACCTTTCTTAATTCATTATCCAGATATACATCATCTGATGGGCAATGTTTCCCCACGAATGGTGGGGTATGTTATAAGCATGCAAGGGAAATTGAAATGGGTTGCAATTTACAAGGGGATATGTGGTTTCAGGGAAGATAGAGGTATTTCATTGTAATTTCCTGTTCTATCTTCATTTTGACTCCCTTCTAGACGCTAACATTATATGTATTTGGATTTCAACTGCTGTAGCTGTTTAGATAAACCAATGTTGTGTAATCGTACATCGCATAGCCTTTTATGTTGCCTTATGCACAACTGGGTTCCTTGATGTTGTGTGGTTTTTATGGCAGACCTATCCCAGTTAAATGGCGTCGATGCCCCGTCGTTTCTTAACTTTTTTCAAAGATGTAGCAATGTGCGCTAGTCACGTGCCTCCGACAGCTAAGTCTGAAATGCTTTTACCGCTGCCGCTGGCTGCCGGTTGGCTGTCTATCTTGGTCCGATCCCAAAAACAGTGAGAGAAGCGCTGGCGAAACGCTTACTCGGCCGGCTCGGTCTGATACATAGCCGCCCCCCCCCTTCCTCGCCACCAAACAAGTGTGGAATCAAGGTTACTGCAGAGCTACTTTTGCGCCCAGATCACGTCGTTCCGCCAGCACTCAAAACGATCAGAACTCTATTTTATATGACTAACATAAACATTTAGTTTTGAAGTGAATGTCGTCTCTGAAAGGCTTATGATCTTTATAAATATGTTTATCTGCATACAAACTGGAAATGTGTTTGCAAGTTCTGGAAACTCAAGCCTAACCAAGCGTTGCAGAGCGAGTCAGAACAATGCAGATGGAAACTGGAATACAATCAGGTAAGGAAATGTTCTAGCCTTTGAACGGTAATTTAATCGCATTTGCTTATACATTACACAAATTGCAATGTTCAACAGGCTCAAATATCATTCAAACAATATATATTTGTTCTTATAGATAATAGTATTTGAGGGAATTCAAAACACCAATGTTGTTCTGCCTATTCTCAACAGCGATCGATTATAAAATATATAGCCGAGCCACAAAGGTGGACTGTGGGTGCGATCACCTCCTGCTAAATTCTAAGCTTTATCAAAATTGTGTACTTAAAGAGAACCAAGCCATGCTTTCAGTCCTCAAAACATAACAAAACAATCAATCGGAAGGTGATATATAAATGACATTTAGCTTCTTCAAAGCATGATGACGTCCTCACATTTGCTGAAGAAAACAAGTCCTTTCCGAACTCAACTCTGACTCAGATATAACCCCTGATCGCTCTTTCATTGCACTGTCAACACTTTCTGTTAAGTTATGTCTGATTTGACTCTGACTGATCGCCGGGCGTTGCGGTGGCATGATTCTTGCCAAGGAAACTGTACACTGGACGGTGCACCTGTAACACACTCTGCCCAGTCCGGAACCTCCCGTCCAACGAGGCGCCGAAAAAACTCCCCCCCCCCGCCAGTCGCTAATGCCGAAACAAACACCACCAATGACGAATGTACTGCAGATTGGCGAGTTTATTTGGCCGCAGAAGCGTGATATTCGCCGCCGGTTCGCTGCCACGTCCCACGTGTCGGCTGCCGGTCTGATTGCAAGGACTGACGTTTTGGTCGGAAGTGTGTGTGAAGGTGCGATGTTTTCGCTGCGTTGTGGCAGAGCTCGACCTCGACTCCCTTGAGTCGGCTGCTGTTGGCTGTTCTGGCCATCCACCGCAACAGCGCTGACAGGTCAGATTCTCATGAGATTCTCATGAGTTAGCTGTGAAGCGGCACACGGATCTCAGCGTCGCCGATGTTGCCTGTGGTGATGGTCCCGTAATCGTATCCAGACAGATCGAGACGCAGGGAAATGAGACGTGATAAAACAGCCGACAGTATGTGGTGCGAATTTTATCGCCACAGAAAAAACGTAACAAAGTTCGTTTATTTTTGTATACATGCATTATTGATATGCCACTAAGTTACGTGTCAACCTAGTTCCACTTGTTGACTGTTGAGACAACAAATCTTCCAAGATAATTTGATTACAGAATCTTTGATGTCTTCACAGTAAACAAAACGGTGTTCGATGGTTCGGATTTCAGACCCAAGCATCTCTAGTGCTGTTAGGTTTTAAAAGGTTGAGAAATCTGTTGGATGTGGACCGTGGGGTCATTATTGGCCTGTCGCTTTCCAGCGGTGGCTAAGCGTCTCGTGTCCGCCGCCGCTGGGTCATTTTTTAGGGAGTCCCGTCGCTTTGATCATGTAGCTGAAGTTCCAATATAAGGCGGTTGGAACCACAAAAAGTGGAGGCTTTGCGTCACGCAGCCTGGCTGATCTATCAGTCGAGCCATTTCCGGAGAGTGACTATCATGTCTAGAGGGAAGCCAATCGAGCTTTTTGCTCTGCAGCTGTTTCCTTTAGGCTGGCATGTCATAACCGTTTGAGCATCAGTAGACGTCAAATAGGTCCTGGTTCTACAAGATCATTGAAGCGATGATGACTTAACAAAAAAAATATCATCCAGCGTGTTTGGGTAATAAAACTGGACACGATCCATTTTAGTTAGATTCTTACCAAACACCACCGACATTTCATAGATGAGACTGTTAAACAGCAAAATTAATGTTTATATTGTTGATGCTCGTGATTCTAATGCAGTGCCCATTGAGTTACATGACAATTGTATCCCAACAACGTCAATATAATATAAATTAGGTCGAAGCATTCTCTCCCTCTCATCCCGGGGTGGATGTAGAACCCCGGGATGAGAGTGAGACAAATCGGCACGAAGCTGTTTTACTTGTGGACGACCAAGACATGTGAAACTATGTTATTACATACACTTCACACGACAGTCTCTAGAAATAATACACAACTTTTCATATCATAATAAAATAATATATTTAATATTGTGTTACTCATTTCAGTGAAAGCTCAAATATTTACATACACATGTGGAGATAGCCGTTCAGTTTTAAATAAATAATAACTCTTACAACTTCGGCAGAATCGCTTCGTGGAACTCATGTTTAAGTCTAAAACACACTGCGCTATTTGAATAGCGCCAAGTACATGCAAACATCATCAAAGCTGTATTTGATTTCTGCCCAGCAAGGCATCTCCATCCAACCGGAGAACATGCCACTTTCTTCCTAGCGCCTCTCATTGGTGGTGCAGTTTCGGTACCGATCCCGGTGCAGTGTTGGTACCGATCCCGGCGCAGTTTCGGTACCGATCCCGGTGCAGTGTCGGTACCGATCCCGGTGCAGTCTCGGTACCGATCCCGGTGCAGTGTCGGTACCGATCCCGGTGCAGTTTCGGTACCGATCCCGGTGCAGTCTCGGTACCGATCACTCGGCGACAGTTGATTTGTTCTCCGGGCGTAACCACCGCTGGGAACACGGAGTATACTGTACCCAGTTAGTTTTGGAAACCCCAATTTTACTGGGTATTTTATTTTACCCAGTACAAATCGGGGAATCAAACTTACGTTTAATTGGCAATGTGCCTACAACCAACATGAACTTCATAAAGCAAAGAGTGTACATACAAATCGGGGAATCAAACTTACGTTTAATTGGCAATGTGCCTACAACCAACATGAACTTCATAAAGCAAAGAGTGTCCTAAAAGTTAAACATACAGGGTGATTCATAAAAAAGTGTCGGCAAATAAATAGCTCTATTTTCCAGAGCCTCCATAATTTATCTCAAATTGGTACAGAAGTAGAAGCGGTTCATGACAATTGTATGATACAAAAATAGGCAGGTGTCCTCAAGGTTTCGCTGCTGCAACGGTTTTGTTGCAGAACATGCTCATATCTTCCGCGCCTGGACCGGCAGATCGCCATCGCTCAGGAGAAAGTTCCGGATCACTCTCTGGCACAGGTCTCTTTCGTGAATTGTTTTGTGCGATGAACTCAATGGAGCTCTTCAGCTTTTGAATTGTCTTGGTCTGTCTCGATAAGATCGTTGTCCTTCGATAGCCCCAGATAAAAAGTCCAATGGAATAGGTCCCGGTGAGTTCAGACGCACGTCGTTTTCTGTTCGGTTTGGAGATGATGCGGTTTCCGTTTCCGAAGTGAGCTTGAAGACATTGTATGGCTCTGTTGGCAGTGTGAGTGGTCTTTTGGCATGAGTGTGATGTGGGACTCGCTTCAGGTCCAGACGCACCGACTTCCTGCACAGCGAGTGTACGATATCTCAAGTGCCGGAAGGTGTCGGCGAAAGCGAACGTTCGGGCTCTCCAACACGCGTCTTACAAGTTGCATGTTTTCATTTGTTCTGGCACTTTAAGAGACGCCCAAAAGACTCTTCGTTGGTGTTATGGACTTCCTTTCGCCTAACTTTCTTGGACCAAGACTTCAAATGGTTGTTCTAGAAAAGGCTACGTTTAAACTCGCGCTCCAACAGTCTGTGCACTGCACAGTGAACCTGCTTGAGCTCTTTGTGAAGTCGACAATTCACATCGTTTGGTTGATAGACATTGCCATGACGCCCCCCAGGTGACCCGAATTTGTCCAAACTTTACAATACAAAAATACTTGAGCTATACTTTAAGCAAGACAAAATAATTCACGTGTATCTGCAAGTGCTTGTGTTTTATTACAGATCTTTTTCCGACACTTTTTATGAATCACATGGTATTACAAATTTATGCACTTTTCAAGAAATATATACAGAGCGAATCTAGCATTATTTACCAGATAATTCGTCAACCAGGTTATCGTTGTGCCACAACGGAACCACTGGATGATGAACGACACCTATCTCCAGTCTCATCCCACCACGGACTAGCGCTTCGAGGGCGTGGGAACTGGGGTAACGTCCCACCGCGCGGCTTTTAGTTCGTTAAAAATAGTACACACTACACAGCAATGGTATATTGAGGGTTTGGCCGTTCGCCAGTAATGTCACTATTAGAAAATAGTCGATTTTTCATCATGTGGAGGTAGCTAAACAAGTTATAGGTGTTTAAGAAGAATCTCCAGACCAGGAAGCACCTAAAGACAGCTGTGGGAGCTGCAGTGCGGACCATCTCCGCCGACATGGGCCCGTAAGCATCTTCTTGAGTATGAGGTGGAGGGCAGAGCTTTGCCTAAGTCGCAAAGGAGCCTATCTCGAACATGTGCTGTATATGATATTAAGATGCAGATTTGTGTTTTGAATATACATAGTAGCCGTTTTAACGATGGATTATTTTGCGCGAAATGTTTTAAAACACTTTAAAATGTTTTAAAATATTTTAGTAGTAGCCGCTTCACGATGACTAATTTGGCGATAAAAATCCTCGCCTAACGGGACCATAGAGCGAGGGTTAACACATCCTCGCAAATTAGTCAACCATGAAAACGGTCTGTGTACTAAAAGCTTTAAAAACAGTTTACAATGTTTTAAACATTTCGCGCAAAATAATCCATCGTGAAAACGGCTATGGATAAATATCCATGAATTTCTGATCAGTTTTGTGTGAACAGTTAATTAGAGGAAAGCGCTTAACTATTTGTATTTTGCCACAAGAAAATGTCAGGAAACAACATGCTTTTGCATATGCGGCGCACTGTTATTGCTAAATGAACGTTCACTCCATCAGGGCAGTGCTTTATAAATCATACACTTTTACATACAAAATATCTCGCGAAATATTGAATGTTGCATGCAAAATAATTGTGTATCACGTTGATCAGCAACATTTTGCCTATTATTTTGCAAGCATTCACCAAACAACCTGCAACTAGTCATCTAGGTATTTAAGGGGAATCAATCGTCATTTTGAGGCATTTAACGGAGCCAGATTGTACCCAGAAACTCTAAGCTCGTGGTCACGCCTCCGTCTCCAGCAGCCTCCGTATGGTGACCGATCTCTGACCCCGTCTCTCTTCTCTGCGGCCCGGTCGACTATCGGTTGCTGCCGTTCCCAGCTCAGCCTTGTTTGCCGTCAGGCTCCGCATTAAGCGGCGTGTGCCTTGCTCCCGCAGATAACGGCCCGGACAAATATTGACCTGCCGCCACCGGAGGCTGCGGGGGGCCGGCAGCCCAGTCCTCACAGCATGTCGACTACCACCGGTCACCGACGGAGACGCCTGGCCGGCCGCGCCGCCAGCTCCGCCGGCTGCGGGGAGAAGGACGCGTTCGTGACGCGGCTGCTGTGTCGGGACGGGGCCAGCTGGTTGACTCCCGGCTGTGGTGGCGCGGCCAGCGGCGGCAGCAGCCGCTCGCTGGGTCTGCCGCCGGTCAGTACTGGCCTCTCAGTGGGCACGGCCGTGGCGCTGCTGCTGCTGCTGATCGTGCTGGTCGGCTGGTACCGGCGCTGCGCGATGCTGCGCAGGCTGGGCAACACCCCGGCCCTGGAGGAGTCGTTCGACCCCGAGCGGCCTCTGCGGTCCTCACTGAAGCAGCGCCGCAAGCAGCGCCGCATCCAGCGGATCCTTCGGCTCCGGCGGCAGCGTGTCCACTTCAACGAGGCCGTGGACGTGAACGTGTTCATGGGCATGTCGGCGACGACGCTGTCGTCAACGTCGGACGGTCGGCCGGATCGGCCGGGCGGCCGCGGCCGGCAGGGCTCCCTCTACGTGTCTCCCGAGGAGCAGGAGGAATTGGACGAGGACGCTGACGGAGAAGACATGTCTGGTCTGGAAGTGGAGAGCGACTCGCATCCCGAGACGTCCACAGAGGACGACAAGGACAAATAGGGCGCTGGAGGTTGTGAAAGCGGTGTAATGTGCTGAGGAAACCAGCTGTAAGCTTCAAACAGGATGTGGTTGTTGAGTGTTATTGCTGTTTATTATTCATTTGTCACGATAATTCAGTCGGAACGGGGTCGTTAATGCTAAATAGATTATGTATGAAATATCATCGTAACTATGTACATACTTTCAATAGAACAAGACACCTATGCAGACTTGTATACGATTAAATTTTTGTCTAACGATTCAATCGCAACTCAAAGTCAACATTGGGCAATTCAATCACGACTCAATCATATCTTCATTTTTTGTCGAGCGATTCAATCACGACCCAAAATCAACAATGGCCGATTCAATCACGACTCAATCAGACCTTCAAATTTTTTTTAACGATTCAATCACGAGTTGAGCCATATCTGTTCCGATTCAATCATTTTGAATCGTATAGCGACTCAATCACAACTTAAACTATGACGACATTTGCAAGCAAATTAGAAAGGTAATTGATTTTATAACACATGTGCCTGCAACACATGCATCTGATGACTTTTTAAATTGCATCGAACCTCTTTGGTTTTGGTCCCCAAATAAACTCTTTTCCGCTCTGAGTAGGTACACCAGCGACGTTGATACATACATATAAAGTGCCTTTACAGGTCGAACTGCCGCACATGCAACAGATTTGCAGAAAGACGGTTCAGTTTATCTGATCAAATAGTCATTTGGCAGATGTCACACAGCGAAGACGCAATGTTGAGTTTCGTTTGCTCTTCCGACCAAGCGTGGTATGAGTGCGGCATTGGACAAAGTCGGCTGGGATTGGGACACCCGCTGCCACGGCTGCAGCTTAA
>VOPJ01010186.1:0-10266 GCA_014673585.1 Semibalanus balanoides
GGCTTATTTTGCGCGAAATGTTTTAAAACATTTTAAAATGTTTTAAAATGTTTCAGTGGGAGCCGTCTTCACGATGGGCTAATTTGCGAGCAATGTTTTAACCCTCGCCGTATGGGAACTTAGGACGAGGGTTAAACATTTTTTCGCCAATTAGTCCAACGTGAAAGCGGCTACTACTAAAACATTTTAAAACATTTGAAAATGTTTTAAAGCATTTCGCGCAAAATAACCCATCGTGAAAACGGTTAATATAAGACTTAGAGCAATACAAAAGTTGTGCGCTAATAGGTGAAAAGTTGCAACAAATGAAATCATAAACGCGTCTCACTTCAACCCATTAAGTATGACATTTGTTTTTCTTTGGCTGACATTGAAGCCCTGGGTCATAAGAATCATATAGTAGAAAGCATCCAGGAAACTACACACGTCCTTACTGTATTACAGTGTATTGGTGGTCATTATGCCCCCAACAATGCCGCAATATCAATTAGGCATGATGTAACAAAGTTAGTGATGTAACACATGATAACGTACAACACAAAAGTCAAACGGATGGCCGAGGGACATCAACTAAATATAAAAACAGAGACATACATGAAGCACACGAACACGCATACAAACAAACGAAAACGCAGACGGAATCACACAGAGACACGGTCTGCAGGAGAGTCACAGAGACAGAGGCATGCTACAAACCAGCGCATCACAATCGGAGTGATGGCAGCATTTCACACAGCAAGAGAAAAAGTTTATTGGCAGCACGTTTTTCTTATGGAATCATCCAAGCGCCATGTGTTCCCGAGTAAAACTGAAAGTCGGGTCAGGTGTCCTCTCGGGTGGAAGCGTTCTGTCACCGTCAGGTGACAGTGTAGGTGACACCCTCCCACTCGTACGAGTAGGAGCCGCTCCTCACGTAGTTGCCCGTATCCGGCAGGTTGCCGGGGTAGGAGATGCCGTCCTCCTGAACCTTGATGCCGTTGCTGGTTTCATACCTGCAAGGTCATTTCAAAGTAAAGTAATCGTGACCAAAAATACTTATAACGCTCATGTCCGTTCCATCCTCGAGTATGGCTGTGTAGTGTGGGCCGGTGCGGCTGTACTCAACGTTGGGCGGACTGGAGGAGGGGTTGGCAGCACAGGTTTTGTAACGTGGCTGGCCTTCGTAACTGACAAACGCAGCGACATGTTGGAGGTATAGTTTTTGTTATCTTTGACATTTTAAACGTGCGTGTCTAATAAAGTGAATTAGCATAATACGAGCTTATGTTTTTATATTCAGCTTCTTTTCATATTCGCGATATTAACAGTTTCCTTCTACTGGCAGCGTTTGGTGTATATGTACCGGGGCGCTCGACACGTACCCTTGCCCTGTGGAGTGTTCCCCGTGAAAGGGTGAACACGGTCCAGCGGAGCGTTTTCACCCGAACGCCTTCCCTATGTAACTCGTTTTTAAACTCTGACACTAGTGTTGACTTATTGAATCTACTGTATCCTCCTTTAAATCTCGCGTCATTAGCTATACTAAGACGCTGGATACTTATTTTAATGATCTCGGTGATGTGTTTTGTGGTGGTTTTTACGTGTCGTAATTTTTCGTGTTTTATTTTTTTATTTTTATTTCGTTGTAACTGGGGTATTGACTGTATGACGATTTATAATTAAAGTTAATAATCACAATTATTACATTCACTAAAATGGCAATATAACCAGTTTGAGAATTGCTTTACTCGGAGTGTATTTGGCCTTATAAATAACTATCATTATATAGACTAGTGTTTTTTAAGTTGAAGAGAGTAAAGGAAGCTATTGAACAAATTCAATAATAATATTCCCTTAAAATATAATGAGTGGTTATTGGAGATATAGAAGAGAAAATGTGGTGGACAACGTGCAATTGAGAACTAAAGAATTAGATTTTATGCAGAAGATTATGAACAATTTATTGTCGGTCAAACGAGTTAGTGGATGTGTTGTTAGCAGAAGTGACTGGATTTAATGTAAATCGCACATGTTAATCAAGTTTCTTATTAAATGGATTTTAACAACTCAGATTTTCACAATGTTAGACTGTCCGAGACTGAAGAATGACACGTACTCTGTATTGTAGGATCCATCCTCCTCAATGAAGGACTGATAGTTGACAATTTTGGCACTTTTGTCCGCCACGGCCAGAGCTACGAAGCAAAGGAAGATGACCTGAAATAAAACCTTAGCTTAAATCCTCAGCACGCAACCACAGTTCAAGCTGAACATATATTGGATAAAGAAAAGACGGGCACTTAAACCAAAAATATATTGTTACCATTACGATTCTTGAACTGCGTGATTGATATAAATATCCTGCCAAATTACGTTGTGTGTAAATGCGACAATCGCTCTAAAAGTATTTGTTTTACATTTTGGCTGTCATAACTTATCCAACCTGAACGATTATGCAAAAAGGAAATAACGACATGCTAATATTTTATGTCAGTTGGAATCTATATATCAGTAATGATAATAATTAGTCACAACAATAACAGGCAAGTACACATATTAAAGGTTCCAGGTAGACTAACACTGTTTAGCAATAAAAAGGATTTGAATACGATTTTCAAATAACGGAGACTTTACAAAAACAGAGAAACACCAAAAAAACTAAACTTACGGTCTTCATGGTGTGGCACTGAGGTGATCGGTTGTGGCACTGCACTGATGCCAGAAGCTGGTGTACTGGGGCTTTTATACTCCACTGGACGCTACCGATGACAAGCTAGATCACTGCGTGCCAGGGTCAGTTGCCAGATTTCCGATACATAATTAAGGTGTCTCCTGCTTATGCAACTGCAAGTAGTCACTTAGCCAATGGAAGGCACCGCAGCAGCCAAGTCACGACCATAGGTAACACAGCGTTCGCTAAGCCACAGGAAGAGAAGGTAAATCAACTACAAAACAAATGATAATTGAAATAAATGAACTACAAAACAAGAGAAGGTAACTGAAATATAATTGTGCATAAGATTCCAAAATTTTGTTTTGTGCTTATTTTTTCAATATTCTATAAAACGATCGCCACTAAAGAGAAGGTAATCAGAGTGAAGGTGTAATGTAAAACGGTGCACCTAAGACAGTGAACAGTCGATACGAACAATGTAAACCATTTGTATATAAAGAGATGGTGACATTTTACATAATTATGAAATAAATAAAGATGGGAATGGTCACTAGCATCGCAATGTGTACTTTTTATATCAACAATGCACTAAATTAAATAATCAATCATTCTTTATCACAAGATTTTCCAGATTCCGCAATATCAATCAGATGCCATTTCATTCAGCTCTATCATCGATCAATCAGCACTATCATCAATCAATCAGCACAATCATCAATCAGCACAAAAAAATATCTTTAAAATATTGCAATAATGAAGCTTGAATTTAATTTCAGCTATTGTTGATATAACAAAATAAGCATTGCCATGATACTGATCAATTCCATCTTTATTAATGTTAACAAACTGTCCAAAACATAAATGGCCGTCGAGGTTCTGTGGTATTAGCGTAGAACTGTGTGCTACGGACATGTGCTATGTGAAGTGTGAACTATGTGCTTCGGTAGATATGGTAGCAAATTTGTATCGATATTTTGCTATGATCAGTTTCGAGAAAAAAAAATTGTCATATATAAAAAAACATGCTCAAAAAAGAAATATGTGATAAAAACGTGACCGATGAAAACTGCACTTGGACACCAACTGAAAATCTTGGACACCAAATTGTAAGTCAATATAATCAAAATGACTGTCTTATGACCTTTCAAAACCAAAACTGACCATATCTCACGGCATTACCATGAATAACCAATGCGTTTCTGCCTTTGCCTTGCTCTTCGATTTATGTGCAAAAATAAGTTATTTTGTTGCGTTCTGCACGAAAAAAAATGAGCCCAAAACATGTATTACAATGCCTAATAGTCGTAGCCACCAGTTGACCTCGTGACCTCAGATTTGACCTTGACCTGACCCAAGGTCATCAAAGGCTTAGGATGATACTCAGAAGTGCCAGACGCACGAATTATCGTACAGATATATTGATTGCTTATTCGTTTAATATCGTTATTTTGCGCGAAAATTGAATCCGCCGAGTCTTCTCAACACCTTTTTGACACAGTCAAACATTTTGTTTTACCTGAGCTGTGACGTCATCAGTGACCCGAGGTTAACAATAATATGTGTATCTTGATTAATTTACCAGGTTTATCAAATGTCTTTTGAATTGATAAAATCGGGTCAGTATTTACAGAGATCCGATGGCGTACATAATGTCCCAACCAAGTAAGCCTCGTTATGAAAAATATCCCTGCATAAGCAGAAGAACAAATCCCAGGTTAAGGCACTCATCTAAGGATAGTTGGTAAAACTGGATATCACTAGCAAACTGCGCACATATTCATTTATAAAACATCTGTCGCATGATTTTATAAAAATATCTTGCCAATAGTGACCTTTGTTACCTGACCTTGGGCTTGATCTTTGCTTTCAATTTTACTTCCGCTCATGCAGGCATACCCTTGAGATCACTTTGGGTGATAATGGTCCTTTACCTTCGTTTTGGGTGGAAAGCATGCCATATACAATCAAAATATTTTGATCCATTTTCATATTTGACCTGACCGACGACCGGGACTTAACATGTGACCTTAATTAGGAATTTGGTTTTGCTTCAGACGCGTCTTATAAGGCGCTCTCGATTGCCGCCTTCTGCATCTCGATCAATGAACTACAAAACAGTGAAGTTATCCACATGCATGCTATCGTATGTTTACGGTATAATATTCCAGCAAATACTAGTTATTAAAATGTCTGGCTTTGATCTTCAAGTTCTACGTTTGTTTCAAGCAGGATCAAAGATAAGAGGATGACTGGTGTGAATCATTAAAACAAATCCACATTGCTCCGCATTTATCAATCACATTTGTTAAACATTGCCACAAAATGCATTGTGAACATTCAGGTTCATCATGCGTTAACCCGGCTGTCACCGGGGTATTTTTTGTGACGCCACTCACTGGGGATGAGTCGTGTCGTATCTTTGTCACCAATAGAACGATCGTGTTGAATCAAACAGCAATCAATAGTCAAGAAATGTAATCGACACAAAATAATTTGTGTTTACCTGGAGGTTACCGTTGACGTCACAGGTCAGGTCAATACAATATTTGAACGTTTCTGATAACGCACGGTTTTGCAGAACTATGGAATAAAGGGCGTGAACTATATAAGATGCCTTAATGCATGTAGCAAACATCGGAAGCTACACATGTCTTTCTAGTAGAGTTTAATTTTCCATTGAGTCTGCAGTCCAGGAATATTTTTATTTTTGCACTCCTCTGAGATGCAAAGATAAAAATGTGTAATGCTCGTTCAACGATAAAGCAAAAAATGTGTTATATTTGCATCCCTCTGAGATGCAAGATAACGTCACGCGAGTTTCGACGAAAAATCAAGTACTGAACTTAACTAAACTAAAGAAAATTCTACGCAAGATAATGTCACGCGAGTTTCGACGAAAAATTAAGTACTGAACTTAACTAAACTAAACAACACTCTACCTAGAAAGATATAGAATTCTTCATGTTTCCCTCGTGGAAGATAGGAAATCTTTTCCGCGCGTGTTCCTGGCAAAACCTCGCTCCTTCGTCGCTCGGTTTTTCATCACACGCTTGGAAAATATATCCTTATCTTCCACTCGGAGCCATGAAGAATACTATATGTCACCATCCCTGTACATTGTATTAAGTGAGGTCATCTCAGGTCAAGAGGTAAAATTGCAGTTGTTGGTTCAGTATGCTTTGCGATGTATGTTTCTAACCAAGATTTTCATCCCGAGCACGAAAACCCATCCTCAAACTTCGAATATGCAACCCAATGCTCAATATATGGCCATACGTCGTGGTCAAGGCCACCAATTTTCACAACCGTAGGTATGAGTCTATGACACTGAATCTTACGACTGAAATGCAAATATGTAGCTTTACTTAGCACCGTCTTTACATTTTCTTACTCTCCATGCCCGTTATTGGCATAATCAATATCGTAGCAATGTATTGTAAACCCTGCCGCAAAATATGTGCTATGTGAACCGAACATTTTTTACCTTAGAAAGATCATAAGTTAGTATCCGTTGAAGATATTGACATGAAACTCGCTGCAAACATTCACAACACCATTGTTAACAATATATATTCTTCAATTTAATAATTACAAACTTCGAAAATGTTTTGAAAAACATAATTTTCACTTGCATAAATTTTTGAAAATTATGTGATACAATGCATGGAAATTTCGAGAAAGCAGTTTGATAGTACAGCTTAAAAAAGTGAAGTTATCTTTAAAAATATATATACGGCCATATTTGGCTCGAAGTCTTTCGGAAGTGACGGGACTATGACGTCATTTTCTCGTGACACATTTTAACCAACAAATATTCCTTCTCATGAAATGTGTATCAATGATGCCCGGAAAGGTACTGAAAGTTTGGCGTCGATAGCCGTATTTGTTATTGTGATAGTTTAAATATTCCTCAGAGAGGGTACCACCCCCCCCCCCCCCAGTGAACTCCGCAGGTAAAGGGAATAGTTCACCTTTACATTAGGGTTTTGAGTTGAAGATAGCCAAGTTGGGCGCATGCCTAAAATGCACTTGTGACGCCTTTCACATTTTCCAAGAAAACCTTTTATTATTTAATATTCCAGTTCCTCAAAGTCGGGATCCGGGTATACCCGGTAAACTCCAATCGCTGATTGGCTGATTTTTGGCTGAGTTGACGTATGATTAATGGACGCACAGATGACGTAAGACTTGGCGGAAAGTGACAGCTGCTGGACAAAACCATACTGCTTCAGTACCTCATTCTTTTTATTGCAAGAATGAACTTTGTCAGGTAATGCCATAGTGATTTTGATGTTTTAAATTTTTATACAACAGGTCTAAACAACGTCTGTACTTGTATGCGTAGCGGTTTCAGCGCTGGCCTGGAACGTTCCAGGCTCGCGTACAAATCGTTTGATCTGTCCCCACTCACCGAACCCCACCTCGTGCCCTACCAGTACCGCGTCGTGCCGCTGTTTGATTAGGCCGCCCGCGGCGCAGCCGCCCCGCTGAGTTGATAGGAAGCCGACCGGCGAGACCGGTACGCCAGTGACGTGCTAGACCGTGCATGACCCTTGGACACATAATCCAGACGGACGACCCCCATAGCCGCGGACAGTGAGTGACTGTGGCGGACACTACTCATTTCATAGGTCTTAAAATATAATAGCTGACGAATAGCCTACTTAAAAGCAAGTACTTGTGATGGTTTTCAAAGCGTTGTATTTTCCGGCATCTTCAACAAGTCACTCGGGCAAGTACCACCATGATATACGACACGATCCCTCAACCTAAATCAATGACGTTTGCCTTGTGCTTCCAGCCCAGTATTTCGCATTACTTTGAGGAAAAAATATGAATTATCACCAAATAATTGACATTTTAATTTCCTTTTTCCGCGTATATATAGGTTTCTTTGACTTACTAGTAATATGATACTTAATTTCTTGCTTCTCTTCATCATTTTTGAGCTTTTTCTCTTTTTTCAAGGTGAACTATTCCCTTTAATAACGGCCTGGGATGCAATAACAACGGCCTGTTGGATACAACTGGGATCACACATTGAAAGTGCGTGAGCAGACATATGTCGGAAAAGCCCGGCCTTTGAGTGGGAGGACGCTACCGTGTGACCAATCTCTTGTTAAAGGCATGTAACGGCTTAACTCATCTGAAAAACCGGCAGCTGACCCTGAAAGGCTGTGATCTAGCTTCCCTGCAGTAGCGGTCAGTGGAGTATTTAAGCCCCGGTAACACCGACTGCTGGTATCAGTGCAACAGCCGATCAACGCATAGAAACATCATGAAGACCGTAGGTGTATTTTACCACAGTGAAGTCTTTCATTGCAAAAATGTCACTTTAAACTATAAGTGATCTAACCGTATAGTTAATATCTGAGGACGTTTCCATAAAGACGATTCGTTCACGACAAAATAACCAGCGTTACATTCGCATGCTTCGCTTATTCAACTTACCGTTCCAGCAGTGTATCTGACGCCCCTCAGACTATTAAATAACCTTACATTTTCCAGACCATTCTGTTGTGCTTCGTGGCCCTGGCTGTGGCTGACAAAAACGCCAGAATCGTCAACTATCAGGCCGGCATCGAGGAGGATGGAGCATACACAGCAGAGTAAGTATTTTTCCCCGGCGCTGACTCGGGCGCTTCTTTTCTATTCTGTAGCAACTAAAAAATATGAAATCCCCGCATTGTTCTTCACTGCATTGTATGTAAAACTGTTTATCGATCACATACTAGAAATGCGCAGTCTCCAAGACTAAGTATGTACCTCGTGTCATGTCGCTCTGTATTCTCAGAGAAGTAGGATTTGTTTTATTAAATCGGACAAACAATTCAATAAAAAAACGGCTTACACAATATCCCTTCAGAAAACAAAGATTTGTCGTGAATGCTCCAAAGTATTATTCAGCATACATGCAGTCATCTGACCTGTTCATCGCAACTTGCAGATATGAGACCAGCAATGGTATCAAGGTCCAAGAAGATGGCATCTCCTACCCAGGAAGTGTTCCGGAGACTGGCAACTACGTGAGGAGCGGCTCCTACTCGTACACCTGGGAGGGCGTCACCTACACTGTGAATTGGACGGCTGACGAGAACGGCTTCCACCCCGTTGGTGACCACCTGCCGGACTACAGCCACACAAGGGAGCACATTGGCAGCGTAGACGAATTCCTGTGATAATGAGAAACAAAAAAAAATAATAATTTTATCTTCAGCCATGCAAATGTATTATAACTGCAGCATAATCATCATAATTATTCAGATCATTGTCACACGAACTTAATATTTATCCGCGTCCGTGCATGTTTGATCTCGGGTATATTTGAACAATGTCCGTCAGTTTATCTATATGCCTGCATGGTGTTTGTGTGTGTATGTGTGTGTGTCCCTTGTTTGTGTCTGTTCTGGCCCATGTCCTTCCATCTCGTAAAATGTGCATTTGTTCACGAGCGATGATTAAGTTTTTGGAAGCAATACACTACCACATAGGACAATGGGACATGAAGGTAACCTTACATCGAGTACCACGCAAGAGAAGAGCTGATTGACCTCAGCAGTGCTGACCGCTGAGGTTGTTCTTTTGAAAATGGAGATGGACAAAAAGGCACACAATCAATCAAAAGCTTATAAAACGCGTGTAAGGAATTAAGAGTTTCCTGAAGATTGATAGCAAGCGAAAGGTGTTTGCACAATGACATGGAACAATGCAATGAGTGCAGATATTGTGTTTGGAAATGTCCAATGACTTATGAGTCGTACAAAAGGCAATATTTTATGCAATATTTCCAATTTGGCTCCATATTTGTAAAAAATATTTAAAATTTAGTACCCATTAAGCATAGTTAGATGGTAGTTGACGATTTTAGCTCGAATAGAACTCTTACATCGAGTGAATTGAATGCAAAACAAAAATGTAATACAATAGTATTCAATTTTTACACAACGATTTGATGACACTTGGGTCATTGACATGACCTCAGAGGTCACCTAATGACCCAAAACTTTTTACGCGAGTATCAGAGACTTCCTCTCATCACAAGCAACAAGTTCGTTTTCAAATCGAAGCTCAAGCTCAATTAGGGACGAAACGCCAGGGGGTCACCCCTACCCGTTCTCGCCCTTCCCGGGCGAGGGTTTATTCAAAACTTTTTATTTAATGAACCATCCATAATATTTCCAGCTTAAAACAGTAACACCATATCGTGAGAAGAACAGCGTTAGGGACGGTGCTTTCACCTAATGACAAGTGATAGAACTAAACATCCCATGCTAGTCCCACGTATGGCACAGCATGCACACATTGTTCATACAACGCCTATTTTAACAAGCACTTGACGCCGTTCTAACAGCTTCAAACAGCTCCATACTGATGTAAAAGTTTCGGTAATGTGATCAATGCAATTTTCACTTCGAAAATAGACACGGTAGCCATCAACCACGTTGCAAGCATTATAAAGGTGACAACCTGCTCCACCTTAGTGCAGTTATAGACGTTTCAATGAATTATTGTTATTCGCAATTCGACACCAGTGACGCTTCTTGCTTCACTAGGCCTGTTTACATAGCACTAAAAAATTCAAGTAAATTTCAAATAACTTCCTGTAACGCGAC
>VOPJ01010187.1:0-10263 GCA_014673585.1 Semibalanus balanoides
GGCCCAAATCTGGAAAGAAACTAGAAATTAGGGGTAGGCAGGGTTCGCTAAAAACGGTTAAACAAACGGCTGGCTGGATCCGCTCTTGATACGCCTACAGGACGTCCCTCAAACCACTTTGGCGCCCCTTTCAGAATGGCAGGGCGCCCCTCAGACTCAAGGCGCCCCTAAATTGGCCTGCGGCCCCCCCCCCCTCCTAAAAAATCATGGATCCGCCCCTGCGTCCTCATCCTGAGAGAGACCATCAGCGAACACCAGCCAGACATCGTCACAGCACGCCTCGGCAGAGTGCGCCGACCTCCTCAGTGACGCTCCTCCTGCGCCTGGAGGAGAGCCGACTGGGACGCCATCTGCCTGGACCTGCTAACCTCGGACTGGATCCAGATAGATGGCGCCACCGACGTGGACGCGTAATGCGTGCATCTGTTGATGGACCAGTGGAATGCGGGGATGGACCGCCACTGTCCGACCGGTTATAGGGTCAATTATTTATTAAATTTTGGTTATAGGGCCTTGCCCAAGGCTCTAAAGCCCAACACGCTTGACCGCCCACGATCCTACCATCTCTGTTTCAATATTCGGCCACCAGATGTCAGACCCTCACGACTCACGAGGCGAATAGTTACATATCTGACGCTACTGAGACAAAAAGTTGCTGATGTGCTCTACTACGGCCTTGTGCTCTACTGTGTTTTTGATAAATTCCGTGCTTTTCTGTCTCTGGTCCCGGTGAATTTCGGACAGCTGGGTGAGTTTAAAACTGTTTTTAACGTAAATAATTATTTCACTGCTTGCTGAACACTTCCAATTGGTAGTTTGACGTGCTCATAACATCACAGCAACCATTTACTTTAACTGTTGTTATTTATACCAAGGATTTTTTACCAAGAATGTCAACACCTCAACCTTCAACCTTGCACGTGGCTGCAAGGGAAATTATTGTTATGGAATGGGCACCACATAGTCTAGCAGCTGCGGTGCCCTTAAACTAAAATAATCATCATATTTGTTATGGAGGCATGCTGCTGAATATCAACACCTGCCTTTATACAGGCTCTCTATGGGTACTCTTGATAGGCTGACGGGCGACCTGATAATACTCTCGTGTCGTTCAAATGTTTTGATTCGCATAGCCATGTCACATGTGTTGCATGTATATGTACATTACCATGCATAGGTATATGTTGCACCATTGTATGAATACCCATGTATTAAGGCAGACGCACATCTCCGGTCTCCCGAGACGATCATTGACCTGACGTGACCGGTGCGTCTTGTGTGCATGGGTTCCTTCCATTTCCTGTTCCTTCCATGCTTGAATTCCTCAGGAATAAGAGAATAACAGGGATCAGCAACTCACAGTAGTTTCCATGGAGAGAAGGCGACCAGTTTATTGTAAAAAATATTTATCAATTAGCAGAAATTTGCTCGTGACATCGTTCCAGCCTGATATCAACTTTTAGGAGAGTCAGCAATCTTCTATATTTATTGTGTGAAATTATTTGTTTGCAGAATGTGATATTGGAATAAAGAGAAAGTACGCTTCAAGATTTATCACAAACTAATTTCTGCTAACTGGCACAAATTTTCACAATGTTCTGGTCGCTAAAAACCATTTAGTCACCGATCCCTGTTATTCTCTTGTTCCTGAATTCCTCATGAGACAGGGAACCCTATCAGGTGAGTGAGACCTTGTTGCTGCCCATCCTGATCAATTGCAACCATCATCGTCTGAGTATTTGTTTGTGCCACAAATTTGTGTCAGTCTTTGTATCAGGGGAATCTGGGACTGACTATTAGTAGTTGCTAACCCCCCTCCATTCGGCCCACCCACCACCTTTCGGCTCAATAGGCTTTTTTGTCAATGATTATTATGCTTACCTACTTGCCCTATGCCCTAACGTAACCCGAACGCTCAAAGGGAAACTATCTCTAATATTTTATATTTTGTTTTATCTTCCTTGAGTGAGTGGCGCGACTTTCTACTTTTGTTCTCTTCTGTGGTGTTAACGTAAAGTGCGGTTGTCGCGTTGGACTGAGGGAGGGCCACTCATGTAAAGGCTTTAAAAAAAATGCTTATGGTGACAAATATGCCACCTCATCTACTACGGTAGTAGTAGTAGGTGAGCCGTAAGGTGGCATGTTTGTCGTAAAATTGTCTCAATTTCAGCCGATAGAGTGTTAGGCTTCAGATTTCACCCAGTGTGGCAGGCCAGGTTAAAGTCTCCTTGGGGCAAGTCTCTCTTGCTATTTGCTCAATATGTCTCCTGTGGCAGCAGCCACAAATCAAAGTCAAGTGATGTCAGTGGGGTGCCAGCTGGATGGTATACAAGTAGGGTAAAGATCCAATCTTCAGAGTTCAGACACATCCTAACTGCAGACCTTTCATGCTGTCATATTGCTGATGATAGGTACTGACAAGTGACACATGTTGCTTTAGTGCATCTGTATTTTTGCATTCTGATAGTATGAAAGTCCAAGGTTGTCAAAGGTCAATGTGTCTAGGGTTACAGCTAACAGCAGTTTACGTTATGTTGATGGTGCCATACATTTTGCAAATGCCTAGTGTGAGATGTAACACTGTTAACTTATATATTCCATAAAGTTCATATTACATTTGCATACAAGTTACCAAAAAGACTGTCTTTAGGATACAATTACATCAATGCAATATTACAAAAATGCATCAAACCATTTCCCATCATGCTTGTTATGTTCAGCAGAATACATTTTACCTTTTTAACATAACCAATTAATGAAATTTATAGGCTCATTTATCCTGTGGGACTGGATCTTTGCTACTTAGGGAGTTCTTGCAAGAATCTATCATTTGACTACTGATATGAGTTGATATTAATAAATTTATATCATGTATGTGAAACTTATCTGAACTGATACCCAATACACTATGAAGATGCATTTACAATGGTACCTATATATTACTGTTCAGAATATCTCATCATGTGACTGTGTGTCATGTTTAATGACATCAGTTTTGATTGCATGTGTCCTGAGTTGGGCAAACACTTAGAGTGATGAGTTGAGACACATTCAGCAAATAGTAATTTACTAATATCTGACTACCTTATGCAACTAAGTTCAACAATTTGCATAGTTTTCACAATAAATTTAATAGTTTTCATAATAAAGAGCAAGCCTGGAACTTTTGTGTCTTTAGCATTGCCAGTTTGCTTTATTGCAAAACACGTCGAAACTATTTGGCTGTTGCTTTACCAGACTGATCTTAAATACAAATACATATAAGGTTCTATAAGTATGGAGAGCCATGCAGGAGGAACATGCTTTTCATAATTGTTCTGGAGCTTTATACTTAAAAGGGTGACTGGGACTTCTTGCTGACAAGAGCTACCTGGGAACTTCCTGTCCACAATACTTCATAAAGTAATCCCGTATTTGTTGTATGCGCATTAGGTGTACCTAGGTTTAGGGTGACGTGTATGCGCATTAGGTGTACCTAGGTTTAGGCCAGGGTGACGTGTATGCGCATTAGGTGTACCTAGGTTTAGGGTGACGTGACACCTCTCCTGCTAACAGTGGCTGCTGTGTTTCTGTCAGCAGGGAGTGTGCGGCAGAGAGCCCAGCCATGCCGCGCACCGTCTCCGTCGCGCAGCTGGCGTCGCTGCAGCGCCACCCGGACCGGGTGCGCAACATCTGTATCCTGGCGCACGTGGACCACGGCAAGACGACGCTGGCGGACGCGCTGGTGGCCAGTAACGGCGTGATCTCCGCGCGGCTGGCCGGCCGACTGCGCTACCTGGACAGCCGGCCTGACGAGCAGCGGCGCGGCATCACCATGAAGAGCTCGGCCATCGCGCTGCACCACACCGACGTGGACGGCGAGCACCACCTCGTCAACCTGATCGACTCGCCGGGCCACGTCGACTTTTCGTCGGAGGTGAGCACGGCCGTGCGTCTGTGTGACGGCGCGCTGGTGCTGGTGGACGTGGTGGAGGGCGTCTGCGCCCAGACGGAGGTGGTGCTGCGACAGGCCTGGACCGAGGGCATCCGACCGGTGCTGGTGCTGAACAAGATCGACCGGCTGGTGCTGGAGCTGGGCCTGACGCCGCTCAGCGCCCATATTCATCTGACGCAGGTACGATGACCGGCACGGGTGCTTAAGACATAACGAACTGCTCTGGGACTGAACGCATGACTCAATGAGATGAGTATCCTGAAATGTCGCTGAGATGGGACAAGCTAGCTTTACCGAGTTCTCACTAGTATCAGTATATGTCGGGGTATGCTAAACCCAGCCTTGATTATGCGGGAAATTGCTTATCGCGGTGACCACCACAGTGCTGCGGTAACTGCTGCTGTGGTGCTGGTAGGCCAATTCAATCTGCGGCCGCTACAGTCGTCTGTTTCACAGTATCTGTGTCTGTAGTATCGTGACCGTAGTGCCTGACCAGCTCGGCCTTGCCGTCCGTCCGGCAGGTGCTGGAACAGGTGAACGCCGTCATGGCGGAGGTGTTCACCACAGAGTTCCTGGAGCGTCCGACGGCGGCTCCGCGGACAGAAACCGCCGACCCGTCCTCTGCCGACCCGGCGGCGCCCCAGTCAGAGGACCCGTCCACGCGGGACATGTCCGACTGGGCCACCGGGCTGGAGGACGTGGACGACTCGAGCGTCTACTTCTCACCGGACGCCGGTAATGTGCTGTTCGCCAGCGCCTACGATGGCTGGGGCTTCGGCATCCAGCACTTCAGCCGCATCTATAGTGAGAAGCTCGGCATTCGCCAGGAGGTGCTCAACAAGACGCTGTGGGGCGACTTCTACCTCAACACCAAGACGAAGCGGATCATGAAGGGTGCCCAGGAGAAGGCCAAGGTGCCGCTGTTCGTGCAGTTCATCCTGCAGAACGTGTGGGCCGTGTACGAGGCGATCGCCGTACGGCGCGACAAGGAGATGACCGAGAAGATCGTGTCCAGTCTGAAGCTGTCGGTGTCGCCGCGCGACATGCGCTCCACCGATCCGCGCGTCCAGCTACAGGCCGTCTTCACTCAGTGGCTGCCGCTGGCGCCGGCCGTGCTCGATATGGTGGTGGCCCGCCTGCCGGCCGCCGCCAGCCTCTCGTCAGAGCGCGCCGAACGACTGCTCACCGGCCGCGGGGTCGAGTTCGAGCAGCTGCCGGAGGAGACGCGCGCCCTGCGCGAGCTGTTCACGAGCTGTGACGCCACCGATGACGCGCCCGTCATCGTGTTCGTGTCGAAGATGGTGGCGGTGGACCAGGCAGACATGCCAGAGAATCGAGCGCGGCCGCTGACGACGGAGGAGATGGAGCGGCGGCGGGAGGAGGCGCGCCGAAGACACGCCGAACGTGTCGCCGCCGCCGCTGAGGCCGCGGACGGGACGCCAGATAACGACGTGTCGGTCGGTGTACCGCTGTCGGAGGCGCAGGAGCAGGCCCTGCGACAGACCACAGCAGCAACCGCCGAGACGGAGACGGAGCCGGCCGCCGCCGAACCGCGCCAGGTGTTCGTGGCGTTCGCGCGCGTGTTCTCGGGCACGCTGCGGCCTGGCCGGCGACTGTTGGTGCTGGGGCCGAAGCACGACCCAGCGGCGGCGCTGCACCAGCTGTCCGAGGCCGGCACGGTGACCTCGGCCGCGTCCCTGGCGGAGCTGGCAGCCGGACAGCACATCACTGAATGCACCGTGGGCTCGCTGTACCTGCTGATGGGCCGCGCGCTGGAGGAGCTGACCGAGGCGCCGGCCGGCTGCGTGGTGGGCATCGGCGGCCTGGCCGACCACGTGCTCAAGTCGGCCACGCTGGCCTCCACACCAGCGTGCCCGGCCTTCTCGGAGCTGAGCTCGGCGGTGGTGCCGATCGTGCGCGTGGCCGTGGAGCCGGTGCGGCCTGCGGACATGCCGCGCCTGGTGGCCGGTCTGCGGCTGCTGAACCAGGCCGACGCCTGCGTGCGCGTCACCGTGCAGGAGAGCGGCGAACACGTGCTGACCACCGCCGGCGAGGTGCACCTGCAGCGCTGCCTGGACGACCTGCGCGAGCGGTTCGCCGGCGTGGAGATTAACGCCTCCGAGCCGATCGTGCCGTTCCGCGAGACGATCGTGGAGCCGCCGCGGACTGACATGGTGAACGAGGCCATCGAGGAGCGCACCGAGGACCCGCAGTCGACCGGGGGTCGGGTGGAGGTGACCATACCGGGCCGGCGGGCCACGCTGGCCGTGAGGGCCATCCCTCTGCCGACGGACGTCACCGAGCTGCTGGACGCCAACTCTGAGCTGCTGTCAAGCCTGCTGCGGAGCCGGCAGCGGGACGCAGCCGAGTCAGACCCGGCCGCCGGCCGACTGCGGCAGCTCTCGGAGTCGGTCGCTGACGGTGACGGCGAGCCCGAGAAGAGTGAGACAGAGCTCAGCGAGAAGAGCCGCCGAGAGCTGCACGAGCTGCTGGCCCGGGAGCGGCCGCCGGCCTCGGCGGTCAGCTGGAGTCGCGCGCGCCGCTGCCGGGACGAGCTGCGCCGCCGGCTGGCTGCTGCCGACAGCGAGCTGGCGCCGCTCGTGGACCGCGTGTGGAGCTTCGGGCCGCGCCGCTGCGGGCCGAACCTGCTGATCAACGCCACGTCCGACTACAACCGACCGTCTGTGTGGGAGCCGCAGCCGGCCGAGGCGGCGGTGGAGCCGGCCTCGCCGCTCGCCGCCTTCGACGAGAGCGTGGTGCACGGTTTCCAGCTGGCCACGGCCGCCGGCCCGCTCTGCGAGGAGCCGATGCGCGGCGTCTGCTTCGTGGTGGAGTCGCTGGTGTTGCACGCGGCGGACGAGGGGGAGACGGGCGGCGTGCACGGCCCGCTCAGCGGTCAGGTCATGTCGGCGGTGTCGACGGCGTGCCGGCGGGCGTTCCAGGCGCAGCCCCAGCGGCTGATGGCGGCCATGTACCGCTGCCAGGTACAGGTGACCGGCCAGGCGCTGGGTCGTATGTACTCTGTGATCGGTCGGCGCGGCGGCCGCATCGTGCATGGAGACCGCAACGAGGGCTCGCACAGCTTCAGCGTGACGGCGTACGTGCCGGTGGTGGACAGCTTCCGGCTGACGCAGGAGCTGCGGAAGGAGACGTCGGGCCTGGCGGACCCGCAGCTGGTGTTCAGCCACTGGGAGACGCTGGACACGGACCCGTTCTGGGTGCCGACGACAGAGGAGGAGTACCTGCTGTACGGACAGAAGGCCGACACGGAGAACACGGCCCGGAGACACATGAACGCCGTGCGCAGGCGCAAGGGACTCGCCGTCGACGAGAAGATTGTCGAGTTCGGCGAGAAGCAGCGCACGCTAGGAAGGAATAAATAGGCGCATAGAGGGTAAATAATGAGCAATGAAGATGGTCTGCGTCAAGGGGTTGTGGGGAAGCCAGACGTTTTACTCGCCGTCATGGCCGGTTAGGGGCCATTGGCGAAGTTGCGTTACGGTGCCTTGGTATTTTCGCGAGTGATTTCGATTGCTATTTGTGGATTGGCACCATCGAAATAAAAAATAATATATTGTTGGCGGATGCTGTCGTAAAGCAGTTTGTTATGCGACCCACCTCCGTGCTTCGCGTCTGGTGTATTTAATATACGGTGACAACATTTTTTATTCTCTTTGTGAGACCATCGAGCGGCTCGCAATAGCTGTGCCCGCATGCATCAGGTAGGCACGGGAGCAACCTGGCGCGGTGGCAAGATACTTACTTGCCTTCTGTGCCATGGACCGGGATTTATATCCCTCGGCGGGCCTTTGAAAAGTCGGCCGGGGCGACTTTTCAAAGGCGGGGCCTTTGAAAAGTCGCTGCTTCAAAGCTCCCCGGCTTTGAACGAGACCTCCCCGCTAGGGGAGTTCCAATTAGTGCCTTGCCCCAATATAATGTGGTGCTTGGTCCTAACACCACAAACTATCGCATGAATTACAACGGATTCATAGGAAATTAAGAGAACTTAGGCTGTGTTCTGACCCGTCAGTTCCCGCGGGGAATCGGTAGAAAAGTGCTTTCTACCGATTCCCGTAGCAAACAGTTCACAGGAATACATTGCCGAGCTGCAGTAGAGTAAAAGGCCCGCCGGGGATTCCAGGGATTCCCGCCGCGATTGGGAATGTGACGGTTAGAACACAGCCTTAGTCATGCGTTGATGAGACGAGCAGCGTCGAAAGCTCTGGGCTTGTTTTGTAGATGACCCGGGTAACCTGCCGCTGCCTAACTCACTCGTCATTAGCGCACAACAGCCGTGGCGCCGATCAGTAGCAGCAGCTTCTCGATATCGACAGAGACGATTGGGCTGTTGTATATTTCAGCGCCGATTGCTCTGTGTCTGCCCGCGGGGAGGCCGGCACCACAGCGGCACCTCTCACCGCGGTATGATCCCTGACAAACGGGCAGCCCGGCACTGCACGCCGAAACAATCACTCGCCAATCCGGAATGATCCACAATCACGATCACGAGCTGCTTTCGATTAAAGCACGGCGAACTGGCGACGCCACACGACGACACAAAATAACAGACGCCAGCTGCCGGAATCGGGGCCGGCCGGCCGACGGAACACAGAGAGACGCCGCAAACACGATTTAAACATCGCGGACGGCGTACACTGGCATCGGCCGCTGATCCAACAGTAACATGCATAGGCTGCGACGGAGCTGATGCGCCCGACAGCAAATGTGGTGCGAATCCACCGAACACAGACACGCTAACGCCGTGATAACAACGGCCGGCTGTCCGATCTGTCCTTTGATATCCAAAGCTGCCCGGTCTGCCCATCACACCGCGCACAGCGCTACAACAGCGAGGCCGTAACAGCGTAACAGGCACACAACACATCACCCACCACAGGCAGGCAAAGACGCACGTCAGCTCAACACTGGAGTTTCGCCGCAACTGGAATGTCCATACATGACATTCACTGGACGGGTCTGGTCCAAGATAGAAGGCAACACACTCGTCTCACAAGCACAGCTTGGTCGAAGGCACAGCTACTACACTGGCTGGATTCGGTAGACACATTCACGTTACATAGCTTATCGGCAGGACTTGCGACTTCAAACATACGCGCTAGTCTGATGATATAAGGCACACAGACTGGCTGAGGTTACGACGAAACATACGACCGCACTCACGCACGCACGTTCCACACATTGGCCTGGGTTTTGTCGAGCACACACGCACCACTAACACTGGCTACAGTTTGGTCAGGGGACACGTACTCCTCAGTCCGCACACCGTCTGGGGTTTGTTAAGACGCCACTCCTAACACTAAGCACTCCTTTATCGTTCTGAAATCTCCACACCGCTGGCTGGACGCCGGCCGCTGTCGCGCCAGACAGACGCACACCCTGCCACGCGTCTCTGGCTGGCCGCTTCACTCTGCTCACCACGACTCCTCGTCCCACCTGAATGCCCACACACTGTCCTCTGGTGCTCACCGCAGCGGCCACCTGAATGCCCCCTCACACCGACGTCCTCTCTGGTGCTCACAGCAGCGGCCAGCGCCGCACTCTCCAGTCTGTACGCCTTCAGCTGCACCGCACACTAGCTCGCTGTCCGTCCAGCGGCAGGAAGCGTCACACGTTCCGGCCGCCCGGTGACCGGTCACTGACCTCCGGGTCGGGTCATCAAGCTAGCCACTGTGACTCCGGGTCGGCCGGCTAGTTGGGCACGGCATAGTTGGCCGGGTAGAGTCCGATCTTGCCGTCCTTGCGGCCCTTGCACCAGCCCTGCTCGTCCTCATCCTCCAGCTTGTCGAACGTGTCGCCTGCAGCCGGGCATAGGAGTCAGAGTCAGAGTCAGAGTCAGAGTCAGAGTCAGAGTCAGAGTCAGAGTCAGAGTCAGAGTCAGAGTCAGTGACGCTGTCAGTGCCAGTGTGCGAGTCAAGAACGTAGCCAGAATGAAAATCGACACGGATTTAAAATGAACTCAGTACGTAAAAAAAAAAAAAAAAAAAACGCTTATGCTATTGAGGCTTGGCAATGGCAAAGCTATTTCAAAATATATTTTCATCTCATGATAATCATTACATAGATGCATTCAATACACAGGATTTAGCAATTGATGTAATTTCAAATCGTTCGCCTAGTGGTGTTTTCGTACCGGCTTTGAACGAGAGCTCGTCGGTCTCGACGCCGTCGTAGTCGTACACGGCCCTGACGGAGACGCCCGCCTCGCCGCTGTCGACCAGGTCGGTCGAGTACTCATCCCACTCGGACGGCTCCTCCAGCCCGTTACCGTTACTGCCGCGCCGAGAGTGGGGAGACAGAGTCAACATAAC
>VOPJ01010188.1:0-10267 GCA_014673585.1 Semibalanus balanoides
CTGACACGGCACACTGTCACGGCCCACTGACACGGCACACTGACACGGCACTTACATTTCCTCTCGCGGGCCTAAGTTAATGTATTTTTTGCGGCGCCGTCGGTATGTGGTGACCCTCTCCCCTGCTGACACTGCAGCAGTGTGGGCAGCATAGATGGGGCAGACTCCGTGCTCTCTCTCTCTCTCCCTCCCCTTCCCTCCGCTTCCCTTTTTCTTTCCGTCCCGTCCCAGTCTGCCTATTCCTTTTCCGTCCCATCCCGCACTGTTCTCGTCCCGTTCTGCCCCGCTTCGTCTTGTGCAGTCTCATACATTCCTTGATGCCGACAGGCAAGTCTTGCTGAATGCGGCCGGCACACTCGTTTAGCCAAACGGTGATAGGTCTGCTCCCCGATTTAGGTTCGTTGCCATGCAAGTTGGCCGTTTGAGCTGTTTAGGAGTGGTGACACTATTAAATCACTGCTTACTCAGTGGCTAAACCTAGTAACGGGCGGGACCGCGAGATCACATCAGACGCTCTGACATGCCGGGGTTTGACTGCACTGGAAGGCAGCATGTATGGTCTCTTAAGTGTGCTGTTGCCTGCGTGTCTTCACAGTTGCCGCGCGTGCCAATGGAGTCGAGTTGATGGTGCTCCGTGAGTATACCGTATCTGTTTGTGCATGTCGGGCGCATGTGGCCCCTCGTTCCGTTCCCGTTCCGTCCTTGGTTCCTCCCGGCCGGATATGCTGCATGTGACATGCCGACGCTAGACTGGGGTGCTGACATAACGCGTCCCAACTAACCACTTTCGGCATGTTGCCGTTAACAGGCCGCGTAGGGCGTCTCGGCGGTGTCAGAGCGGACCTGTCCCCCGTCAGCTGTGTATTCACTGTGACCGGCGCCGCAGCGGTGTATCCACGGTGGCTTGTGGGAGCTCAAGGTCGGGGAGACTCCCGGCGGCGTGATTACTCTGGTACCGTGCAGCCCCGGTGTGCAGACGGCTTAGACTGCTGTGCGAGCTGAGCTGAGTCAACCCCTCATATAAGCGGGTATCGGGGTGCTCAGCTCAGCTCGGACAGCAGTCTAAGCCGTCTGCACACACGGGGCTTGCACGGTAACAAGAGTTAATCACGCCGCCGGAGTTCTCCGACCTTGAGCTCCACAAGCCACCGTGGATACACGCTGCGGCGCCGGTCACAGGTGAATACAAGCTGACGGGAGGACAGGTCCGCTCTTGACACCGCCGAGATACGCCCATAACGCGGCCTGTTAACGGAAATGCCGAAAGTGGTTAGTTTAGGACGCGTTATGTCAGCACCCCAGTCCTAGCGTCGGCAATGTCACATATGCGCATATCCCGGCCGGGAGAGAACCAAGGACGGAACGAGGAACGTTTAAGCGATAGGGGCCACATCGCCGACATGCACAAACAGATACGGTATACTCACGAGCACCATCAACCGCTCCATTGGCACGCGCGGCAACTGTGAAGACACGCAGGCAACAGCACACTAAGAGACCATACAATGCCTGCCTCCAGTGCAGTCAAACCCCGGCATTCAGAGCGACTGATGTGAAATCTCGCGGTCCGCCCGTTACTAGGTTTAGCCACTGAGTAACAAGTGAATTTAATAGTGTCACCAAACTCCCTAAACAGCTCAAACGGCAACCTTGCATGGCAACGAACCTAAAATCGGGAGCGAGACCTTCACCGTTTGGCTAAACGATGTGCGGCCGCATTCCAGCAGCTTGAGCCCTGTCGGCAATCAAAGGAATTAATGGACTGCACAGACCGAAGCGGGGCAGAAGGGACGAGAACAGTGCGGGATGGGACCGGAAAGGAATAGGCAGAACTGGGACGGACGGAAAGAAAAGGGAAGCGGAGGGAAGGGGAGGGAGAGAGAAGAGAGAGCACGAGAGTGCTGCCCATCTATGCGCTGCCCACTGCTGCAGTGTCAGCAGGGGAGAAGGGTCACAACATACCGACGGCGCGAAAAAATACATTAACTTAGGCACGCGAGAGAAATGTAATGCGTGGTCAGTGTGCCGTGTCAGTGGGCCGTGAAAGTGTGTCCGTGTCAGTGGCCGTGACAGTGTGCCGTGTCAGGTGGTGCCGTGTCAGTGCGTTCAGTGGGCCGTGTCATGGGACCGTGACAGTGCTCGTGTCTCGTGCGTAATATCGGTGGCCGTGTCAGTGGGCCGTGTCCTCAGGTGCCGTGTCTCGGTGCCGTGTCCAGTGGGGCCCGTGTCTCGGTGGCCGTGTCAGTGGGGCCGTGCTCGTGCTTGTCTCGGGTGGCCGTGTCAGTGCCGTTTGGCAGTGCCGTGTCCTCGGTGCCGTGTCAGTGGGGCCGTGTCTCGGTGCCGTGTCAGTGCCGTGTCTCGGTGCGTGTCAGTGGGCGCGTGTCTGGTGCCGGGTGTCAGTGGCGTGTCTCGGGCCGTGTCTCGTTGCGTGTCAGTGGGAACGTGTCTCGTGCATGTCAGTGGGCCGTGTCTCGGTGCCGTTGTCTCGGTGCCGTGACAGTGCCGTGTCAGTGTGCCCGTGTCAGTGACCGTTCTCGGTGGCGTTCAGTGGTTTGTCAAGTGGGACCGTGTCTCGGTGACGCGTGTCTCGGTGCCGTGTCTCGGTGCCGTGTCAGTGGCCGTGTCAGTGGGCCGTGTCTCGTGCGTGTCTCGGTGCCGTGTCAGTGGCCGTGTCTCGGTGCGTGTCAGTGGGCACCGTGCCTCGGTGCGTGTCTCGGGTGCCGTGTCTCGGTCCGTGTCTCGGTGCCGTGTCTGGAGGCCGTGTCTCGGTGCCGTGTCTCGGTGCGTTCAGTGGCCGTGATCCTAGGTGGCGGTCCCTGCGGTGCCGTGTCAGTGGCCGTGTACTCGGTGCCGTTGTCAGTGGGCCGTGTCAGTGGGCCGTGATCAGTGCCGGTGGTCAGTGCCGTGTCAGTGGGCCGTGTCTCGCGTGCGTGTCTCGTGTCCGAGGTGTCAGTGGGCCGTGTCTCGGTGCCGTGTCTGTGCCGTGTCCATCGGTGCCGTGTCTCGGTGCCGTGTCAGTGGGCCGCTGTCTCGGTGCGTGTCTCGGTGCCGTGTCAGTGGGCCGTGTAATCGGTGCCGTGTCTCCGGTGCCGTGTCGGTGCGTGTCAGTGGCCGTGTCTCGTGCCAGTGTCGGTGCGTGTCCTTCGGTGCCGTGTCGTGCCGTGTCAGTGTGACGTGGATCCAGTGTGCCGTGTCAGTGGGCGTGTCTTCGGTGCCGTGTCAGTGGGCCGATGTCAGTGGGGCCGTGTCTGGTGCCGTGTCTCGGTGCCGTGTCGGTGCCGTGTCTCGGTGCCGTGTCGGTGCCGTTCAGTGTGCCGTGTCAGTGTGCCGTGTCAGTGTGCCGTGTCAGTGGGCCGTGTCTCGTGCCGTGTCTCGTGCCGTGTCGTAGGGCCGTGTCTCGGGTGCAGTGTCCTCCGGTGCCGTTCTCGGTGCGTGTCACTGCGGTGGCCGTGTCTCCGGTGGCCGAGTGTCAGTGGGCCGAGTGTCTCGTGGCCGTGTCAGTGGGCCGTTGCTGTGCGTGTCTCGGTGCCGTGTTCTCGGTGCCGTTCTCGGTGCCGTGTCTCGGTGCCGTGCTCTCGGTGCCGTGTCCAGTGGGCCCGTTCAGTGGGCCGTGTCAGTGGCCGTGTCAGTGGGCCGTGTTCGGATGCGGTGTCTTCGGTGGCCGGGGTGTCAGTGAGGGCCAGTGTCTCGGTGGCCGTGTCAGTGGCCGTGTCTCGTGCGGGTGTCTGCAGAGTGCCGTGTCAGTGGGCGTGGTCTCGGGTGCCGTGTCAGTGGCCGTGTTCGGTGAACCGTGTCTCGGTGGCCGTGTCATGGGCCCGTGTCAGTCGGTGCCGTGTCGTGCCGATGTGTCCAGTGGGCCGTGTCTCGGTGCAGTGTGTGACCGTTGTCTCGGTGCCCGTGTCAGTGTGCGCGTGTCGAGTGTGCCGTGTCAGTGTGCCGTGTCAGTGTGCGTGTCAGTGTGCCGGTCAGTGTGCCGTGGTCTTCGCGTGCCGTGTCAGTGTGCCGTGTCAGTGTGCGTGTCAAGTGTGACCGTGTCAGTGTGCCGTGTCAGTTTGTGACGTGTTCGTGCCGTGTCAGTTGGTGCCGTGTCAGTGGGCCGTGACAGTGTGCCGTGGTCCAGTGCGTGTCTCGGTGCCCGTGTCATGTGGCCGTGTCAGTGGGCCGTGTCAGTGGGCCGTGTCAGTGCGTGTCAGTGTGCCGTGACAGTGTTGCCGTGTCAGTTGCGTGTCCAGTGTGCCGTGTCAGTGTGACCGATGTCAGTGGGCCGTAGTCTCGGTGCCGTGTCTCGGTGCCGAGTCTCGTGCCGTGTCTTCGGTTGCCAGTGTCTCCGGTGCCGTGTCAGTGGGCCGGTGTCTCGGTAGGCCGTGTCTCGGTGCCGTGTCTCGGGTGCCAATGTGTCCTCGGATGCCCGTTGTCAGTGTGCCGTGTCAGTGGTGCCGTGTCAGGGGCCGTGTCAGTGCACCGTTGGACAGTGTGTCCGTGCTCGAGGTGCCGTGTCTCGGTGCCGTAGTCTCGGTGCCGAGTGTCTCAGGTCCGTGTCTCGTGCCGTGTCTCGGTGCCGTTCCTCGGTGCCGTGTCAGTGTGCCGTGTCAGTGTGCCGTGTCAGTGGCCGTGTCTCGTGCCGTGAACAGTTGGGGCCGTGTCAGTGGGTCCGTGTCTGGGGCCGAGTTTCGGTGCCGTGTCAGTGGCCGTTCCTGCGGTGCCTGTCTCGGTAGCCGAGTCCAGTGCCAGTGTCAGTGGGCCGATGTCTCGGTGCCGTGTCAGTGGGCCAGTGTCTCGCGTGCCGTGTCAAGGTGGCCAGTGTCTCGGAGTGCGTGTCAGTGAGGCTCGTGTCTCGGTGCCGTGTCAGTGCCGTGTCAGTGCCGTGTCAGTGCCGTGTCAGTGGGCCGTGTCAGTGGGCCGTGTCTCGGTGCCGTGTCTCGGTGCCGTGTCAGTGCCGTGTCAGTGCCGTGTCAGTGCCGGGTCGGTGCCGTGTCGGTGACAGCTGAACTCGCCTGTTTAGTGAGCGGCGAGTCGATGGCGGTTGGGACGGGGGCGGCCGGCGCCGTCTGCACCGTCGTCAGGCTCGAGTTGGAATCCTCGTTCACCAGGCCCGCCACGTCCGCCGTCTGAAACAAACACAAACACGCATACAAACTCAGAACAAAGAGGCAGAGCAGCCGGCCACACAGTCCTCTACAGTAGACGACCGGTCACATCAGCCGGCTACACAATCCAGGCATTGGAAACCCTAAATCAAGGGTTTCCAATGACTGGATTTCCAATGGTGGTACAATTGGAACCACTTTCGGCCCATCCACAGCAATCCCAGGGAATGCCAAAAGCTAACAGAAATTCCCGAAATCGCCACCGGCCATCTGTGAGGCCGTTTCGATCCACTGCACTGTGCGGCAGGTTAGTCAGTGGAGGTCAGGCCAGTCACAGACGGACGGACGGACGGACCGGTCAGACGGGTCCGCCCGCAGGTGGGTGGGTGGGGCGGCTCACTTACCGAGTCGGCGGTGCGCGACTTCTTGGATTGCGAGTCGGGCGTGCCGCCAGCCGGGCCGGACTCGGAAGGCCGCTTCTTGTGCTGCGCCACCGGCGTGGTCGAGACGCCGTTCGAGGCGGCAGATGCCAGCGCTGCAGACGACAGGCTCTGTCGCACACGAGAGACGGGAGGACGTCAGCCCGTGCCGGCCCGACAGACAGACGGACAATGAGGGCATTAGGAACGCTGGTGACATGATGCCGGGAACAGCACGAGCTACATACAGAATACATACAGAGTTCAGACACCACTGAGCGGATACTGCAACCACAAGGCATGCGTGCAGTTACGCCGAAACAACCACCAAAGCATGCACCTAGAAGCGGCGGGGGAATGCGCCCGCCCCGCTTCGGCCGGCGCCGCGCCGCGTGTGGGGGCGGGCGGACCGACCTGCCGCCGCAGAGCGGCAGGGGGACAGGGAGGAGAGAGAGAGAGGACCGCCTGCCACCGCAGAGCGGGCAGGGGAGGGGGGGAGAGAGAGAGAGAGAGAAGAGAGAGAAGAGAGAGAGAGGAGAGAGAGAGAGAGAGAGAGAGAGAGAGAGGAGAGAGAGAGTCGGAAGAGCGAGAGCGAGAGCGAGAGCGAGGAGCGAGATAGCGAGAGCGAGAGCGAAGAAGCGAGAGCGAGAGCGAGAGCGGAGAGAGAGCGAGAGCGAGAGCGAGAGCGAGAGCGAGAGCGAGAGCGAGAGCGAGAGAGCGAGAGCGAGAGAGAGAGAGGAGAGAGAGAGAGAGAGAGGGAGAGAGAGAGAGAGAGAGAGAGAGAGAGAGAGAGAGAGAGAGAGAGAGGACCGACCTGCGCGCAGAGCAGGGGGGGAGGACAGGGAGGACCCGACCTGCCGCCACAGAGCAGCAGGGGACAGGGAGGACCGACCTGCCGCCACAGAGCAGCAGGGGGACAGGGAGGACCGACCTGCCGCCGCAGAGCAGCAGCAGGGGGACAGGGAGGACCGACCTGCCGCCAACAGAGCAAGCAGGGGGAAACAGGGAGGACCAGACCTGCCGCAAAAGAGAAGCAGGGGGACAGGGAGACCTGCCGCCACAGAGCAGCAGGGGGACAGGGAGGAGCCGACCTTGCGCCGCATGAGCAGCAAGCAGGGACAGGGAGGACGACCTGCCGCCGCAGAAGCAGGGGGGGGACAGGGAGGACCGACCTGCCGCCACAGAGCAGCAGGGGGACAGGGAGGACCGACCTGCCGCCGCAGAGCAGCAGCAGGGGGACAGGGAGGACCGACCTGCCGCCGCAGCCGGTGTGCTGCCGCCGCCTCGCCACCGCCAAGCAGCAGGTCCGTGTCGGAGCGCGACTGTAGGCGGCCAGCGCTCGAGCGGATCGCCTGAAGCCACCAACGCGCCGGCAGGAGGGTACGGTCAGACGGCGCCGCCACACTTACACACTCACACTCACACACACACACAGCCGCACCGCCGCCCGGCCCGACACCACCGAGCAAACGCCGCCGCCGCCGCCGCCGCCGCCTCGTCAGTGACCACGCTTCTCAACACGACCAGGGTTGTGCTCGACTCATATTTACTGGACTGACTCGACTCTGACTCATTTTCGAAGGGACTCTAACTCAAGTGTTTTTCGGTGGAGGGGAGACATTTTTTAGTCGACTCAACTTTTAATGTTTTGTTTTTAACCCGCGCACTGCAGGGGGGGGGGGGTGACTTCCGGCGCCCCTCAGGTTTTTCAGAGTAGCGGCAAAAACGGCGGCGCTTTGTACACCTGTTTGGGCATACAATTACACCACTTTGAAAAAGTGTTGACTTGAGGTCATCTGCAGGGCAGGTCACAAAGTACAATGTCAAGTGACGCTCACCTTCAAAAATGTTTGCGTTCGTGCCAAAGCCAGTCTTTTTTAGAAAAGTTTGTTGAAAATTGCAGGATTTCATAAGAATATCCAGCACCTACAATTCGTTATCTTCGGATTTTTCGTATCAGGTGACCCAAAGGTCAGGTCAATTTCCCTGACCTCTCCATTATAAGTGCAAATGGGAAAATAAACAAATGCCTTCCCTTTCAGAAAATATGCATTGGATTTAGGCCTAATTCTTTCATAATCATGCTATTGTTTAAGCTCATTTAAATGATGCAAGGTGCCAATTGTTGCCTTAGTGATTTCTTACAAGGTCATCTGAGGTCCATCTAGGTCATCAGCAAATGATTTGCTAATAACTCTTGATAAAAAAGAGATGAGACGATTAGTTGAGCACCCAATGTGTTGTCTGTCTTGGGTACCGCGTTGCCCCATAATGCAACATGACCTACCTTGGGTCACCAAATGGACCTTGACCTGAGGTTCAAATTTTGAAGTTGACCTTACCAGGTCACCGTAGTATATGTTTCAAAGAAGCGCTCAAATGAGACAAACACGATGGCGTCAATAATATTTTTCCTAAATCTTTGCTTTAGGTGACATGCTATTGCAAGAAAATCTGTTTTTGGGCTAACAGTATTTTTTACTTGTCATGACCGTCATGGAGCCTAAACTATTGATCTGAGCTCAATTTTGAGGACCTTACGTGCGATTTGAAAATTTCAAATAGCGCTATCGATTGCCTCTCTAATCGTTTGCTCCTAGGCTATCAGTAGTTTCCGAGATAATTCGGGGTGTTCATGGAAAAGAGTTCCTAAAAGAGTCCTAAAACCGGAAAATCTGACCTTTGGTGGCCAACTGGTGGACCTCAAATTGTGACCTGATGCGCAAAGAAAGACTGAAAATCTTTCCGATAGAGCTTGCCCAAGAGCTTATCCAATGCCGTTTTCCGCTTGTTCGCTACGTTGCGTAGTTTTTGGAGATCTCAGGGGGCGGAAATCAAACCCCCCCTGCAGTTCGTGTTCGGCGCGAACCCCCTGCAGTGCGCGGGTTAAGTTTTTACCCATGAATCAACTCGAATTAATTAAAAAGTTTCTGGAGTCGGCTCATCTTTTACTCGTTATTAACTGACTTCACGATCTTGATTCAAAATTAAAATGTATTTGACTGGCAAGAAGTCATTGCAATATTAAATGCAAACACGTATTATATTTACATTGGATCAAGGCACATTCATATTGCATTATCATTATCATAATATAAACTGCATTCAGCTGTATTGCAATATATATATATATATATATATATATATATATATATATATGATATATATATATATATATATATATATATTCGTTACTCAAAGTGATTATAATAATACATATTAATATGAATGCTACAAGGCACCAAGGAAGCGCAAATTGAAACGTTTCCTTTCTTAACAAACACATTATCAATAAACAAACGACAATGAACAAGCGTCAACAGGTCATGGGATTTTCTAATATTATTATGTATACATTAATAATATAACACATTATAACGTTTATTGAAAAGCACCTGAACTCACTCCCCTACACTCCAGAGCATTGTTGGACTCCTTTATTATTTAGTTGTTTTCAATTTTGAAATCAGATGTGACTGACTCGTAAGAGGATGAGTCGACTCGGCTTTGACCTGAGCAGTATCCAGGTGACTCGGCTTTGACTCAAGCGACATCCATGCAACTCGACTCTGACTCAAGCAACATCCACATGCAACTCGACTCTGAGTCAGCTCAACATCCTATTTTGTATCAAGTGACTCGACTCTGACTCAAGCTGAGTTGAGTCAGTTTTGAGTCAAATTTGGCTTACCGACTCTGAGTCGAGCACAACCCTGCTTCTGAGCGCACGCCACCGGCGCAGCGCACAGAAGGCATTTGCTCATGGCAAGCTTCCGACAAATGCACACCATGGACCTTCCAATTAATTTAAATAATTTTATACGTGATATTGATGGCGAACGTTTTCTTTTCCTGTGCCGTGCAGCACGTTACGTCTGGTCTGAATTCAGACCGAGTGTCGGACAGCCTGAGTCGGGCAACCAGGGCGGCCGGCGGTGGGCTGTGTATGCGTACAGACTGTACAACATGCTGCACGCACGCACACACACGCACACAAACACACAGCAGGCAGTACCGCGCCCTGCACAAGGCAACATAGAGGTTTAGAGACTCGGCTCCACGCGAAATTAGTAGACAATTACTGTGGCAAGGTTATCAAGTAAACATGCAACCAAACATATTTATACATTATCGAGAGCATATTCAAATTAGTGGAAAGAGCTATGCCCGAAACTAGAATAAGCAAGACTGTCATGCATACCAAAGAGGATTCCCAAACATGCAGTCTTCCTCCACTTCCCACATCATAAGCACGTTAAATAAACACAATGACATCTACATGGAGGCAGAGTTTCAGCAATACAGTTATCCTGGGTCCATCATACAGCGCACACGTGATGGTGACCATCCGAGCCAGGTCTGACCAGGTCAGCAGCTGTGGCCGAGGGTACAGAGTGCAGCCCAGTATCGGTCTCTGTCAGCTGGGTGGGGGCGTGGAGAGGGAGGATGGCGAGGGGTGCAGCCACCGGCCGCCACATACCTTCCTCATCAGCTGGATGGTGGCCGGCGGCAGGTACTGCGCCAGCTGCTTCCGCTTCACGTACTTGACGTCCAGCTTGTTGCCCTCCTTTATCTGCTGCTTGGCAGCTGCAGAGTACTGCTGCTTGTGCACTGCGAAGCGGACAGGCCCAGTGAGTCAGAGTCTAGGGCGGCAGAGATCAGTCGGGGGCGACAGAGGTCAGTCGGGGGGGAGAGGTCAGTTGGGGCCGGCAGAGGTCAGTCAGGGGACGGCAGAGGCCAGTCGGGGCCGGCAGAGGTCAG
>VOPJ01010189.1:0-10267 GCA_014673585.1 Semibalanus balanoides
AAACATAGTCTCATGACCTTTGGGGGGGGGGGGCATGGCCCCTTTGCCCCCTGGATCCGCCCTTGCGTGATTGTGACCAAGAAATAACTCTATCAACGTTACGATGGAGAAACATTCCTGTACTAGGTGTGCGCTGTATTTAGCATTGTTTCCATGCAGCATGCTACGATGGTCAAATGAGCGATGCCACTGTTTAGATGGGAAGATGCAAAACCAGTTCCAAATTCAATGCAGCCTAATTTTATTAAATTGATTTTGTATTGAAACTGAACTTTTGTTCTGCAAAACATAAACAAATTTTCTTAGACAATGCCGTACGCAGGGGAGAGTGCCCAAACTGCGCCAGGTTTCCTAAATCCGCCCATGTCAATATCTCGAAAAATATCAGCTATATATGATTGTTAAGTGCATATTATTAATCCCCATCACTAACTCATTATTTTCCGGTCTGCTGTCACCAGCAAAGGTCAGTTGTCGCTGTCAGGAAGTCATTTTTCGAAATGTTGTGTTTTCTTATCTGGAACATGCATGTTTACTGGCACTTTATGTTTTAATTGTGAAGTAGGAAGAAGCTGAAGTGGTTTGAATTAGGATTAGCATGCATTTGTAATCCTTTAGACAAAAAGCGCAGATCAAACTAAATATATTGTCGCCATATTAGCTGTTTCCCGACTTGCAGTGAATCCGAACGCGCCCAAATATTGCGCCAGGGCACTATAACACTTGCGCCATGGCGCATTTTAGACACCCGTGTATGGGACAGATGGTAATAACCTCATGGATTTGACCCTGCGAGACTTAAAAAACAATTATTTTCCCACAATAAATCTAGGTACGGGGAAACTTCGTTCCAAACATAACTTACACGCACAAGTGAAACCGATCGGTTTCATTTCCGTTATTTGCAAGAGTCGAGCAAAAAATGTTAAATAACATTGGAAAAGTAAGTTACCTAATATGCGCCAGTCATGGTGCAATTAGGGCACGATGTGCCTATATGCGCCTTTTGCAAGGGTCTGCGAAAAAATTCCTACAGCTACCTATAAAGTGATCGATTGTTGAATGATTAAGTTATTTGCTAGAAAAATGTCCGATCGCGTACTGAACCGCATTTTTATTCATACGACGTTAATATGCTAAGCACAGACATAACACAGGCGTTTTCGCTTAAGGGGGCGCAATATGGGCACTCTCCCTATATCTAATTCAATTGGACCGGGGGGGGGGGGGGGGCAGGGGGAAGCTGCCTCCAAACCATTTTCAGATTTTAACAATACGCCTATGGCGTTGCATGAAAATAATCGAATTCAGAATGCCTCCAGCCCCCCAACTTTCGGAAGGTTCCGGCGCCCCTAGGCACTGGTGAATCTAGAGCGGCAGTTTCTGGCGGTCGGGGGGGGGGGGGGGGGGTTGTTTGAGCTGATGCTTTAACTTAAAGCATCATCAAAAAAAAGCTTCACGAAAATTTCAAAACTCTTCAGATTATTGCTCCCTTCCCTTTGGTATGCATCGCTAAACGTTTTCAAATAAGCTTTTCTTGTTAAATGTTGCGTACATGTCCTACATCAGGAAATGTGTAAATTTACGCCGATTTCAGGCGTTTTTTTGCGGGAGGGGGGTACTTGCCCCTGATGCCCCCTGGGTCCACCAGTGATCTATCTTCCAAGCAAATGTCAAATTCGTTTTGTTCAGCTCAAAATATGTACCCCAGGGTATTCAATCGACAATCTCCAAACAATTTCCAAGGTGACTTATTCCGGCGTGTGGCGAATGGTGGTGAAATTTTCTATAAAATAGTGTTTTTAGAATTTAAAATAAATAAATAAATTTATTTACTACATTAAAATACGCGAATAACACCCTACAAAATAGCATGTGATATGTGATATACCGTAGAAGCAGATAAAAAACAAATATGAACAAATTTTACAATTTGGTAGCCCATTCGATCATCAAGGACATTTTTGCGTAGGTGTATTTTTTTAGACATTGTGGCGCACCGGATGCATAACTGGTTATCTTCAAGGCTGAGGGCATGCCAACAAGGAAGGAATGAAGGGGTTAGGGCCTTGGGGGTTAGTAAATCAAATATTATGCCGAGGATTATGATCTGTGGGTGTCTCCATATTATTTGAATTGATATTTGGGTCTACTTGATATTGGAATTTGCTTCTAATAAGGTACGTGTGCCGTTGAAAGCAACTACTCGTAACACAGTGCTTGCTTGTTAGATGTTGGCTTTATCGGCTGTTCACTGCCTATGTCACTGTGATGTGACTCCTTGTAGTTCAGGTTAGCATTTATTTTGCATTTATTGTCTTTGTCATGAGTATTTGCTACTGTTCTGAGCAAATTTTCACCTGTCGAAATGTATAACGTGTTTTTGCCATTCAATTTCTGATCTTTTGTTGTGCTGTTTGGTGTTAATAACATAGGTACCCAGGTACCTAACACTTGTCCCTCGTCTCACTCAAGATATCTATAACTAACGTCTCACTTGTCAACTGCAAGTGAGGGTTTGCTGGGTTCAGGTTGCAAGTTGAGAAATGCTTTACCTCATGCCTTGGCGGTATCAATGCCCTTTCCACCATTAGTGACAAATAATCTGTATAATATACACACCAATCAATATAAAATATCACATTTAGTAACTATTGGATGTTGTTCCCAAGACATAAACCACTAACTATTTCATACCTCAATAATTAATATTTTACTGCTTCTGACGCCTCACTGCTCACCAAACTTGATTTATTGAACAGCTGATGAGTGACCTTGATACAAGTATAGACAGCGTTCATGTCGGCCCGGCTATGCCGTCACAGTACAGTGCCTATTAACACCAGACTCCTTGGGGTTAATATTTGTCTACAACAGGATCTGGAGGGGCAACAACCTCCTGGTAGGTTCTTCAGCGCAGCGAGCGCCAAGCGTTAGTGAGCGGATTGGTCTAAGCTTGGGTCCCTGCTACCTTAATTGTTTTATAGGTAAGGTCCGGTCTTATTATGTTTCTGACTTATTCTAATGATGTCATGGAGGTGGTACAGATGATCTTCCCACCATTAGTTATTAGTTAATCCCTATAATATACCCACCAATTGTTTTAAAATATCACATTTAGTAACACAGATGTTAAGGGACATTTTGCCTATAACTAATTCTAACTTCAATAATTCCAAAAATAATCCCACGACTTGCCTCGCACCACCATCGCCCCGAACCTGGCAACCCTGACTTGCTAATGCTAACCCACATAGGGAAATAGGGATGTGTTGAAATTTGCACGGAGGCTGCACTCACTAAATCCAGTCCATCAGTGGTTAGCAACAAGAGGAATGTTTTGTCTTGTGACATCACAGGACCTTTGCTTCAGACTTGTGAACAATTCTTATCAACATTATTGTTCTTTTAATTAAGAGTCAGCATTACATGGTTCCTTTGACATCATTTGGTCTTGATCTGATCAGAGTAGAACTAATGGGAACGTGAAGATCATGGTATTAAACATAAACCTTGATATAGAGGTTGCTCAAGTGGTCATCTTGCGTACTAATGGCGCGGTCGTGGTCATCCCCGGCAGATTTTTGGCTCTATTATTGGGGTAAGATACATTCCTTAAGTACAAAATTGTGTCTGGAAAGATGCATAGTGACCAAATAGTTAAAATTAGTTAAGTTTTGTAACCTTCAAAACACAGGTAAGACAGCTGTGGGATGATCATCGGTATGACCGTCATGGACGATTCTGATTTTTCCAGGTAGACACACTGAATTACTTTGAACCATACACTGATAACCTGATTACTTCATCTTGTAGATATATCAACAATCTTCAGAAATATTTGCGTTCCAATATTCTTTGGTGGGAAACATTCTAAACCACATAACAGGTGCATTTTAGTGTCTGGAAAGATGCGTATTACCAAAAAGTTAAATATTGCTAAGTTCTATACCATCTCAAATGCTATGGGATTATTGTTACCTTGGCTGTGATTCACAATTCGCTCATACATGCTGTAGTATTGGATTTCATACATTTTGGTGGTATATTGACATGTTATAGCATATTCACTACCAAGACCATTACATGTATGGTTTTAGGGGTCTGTGGTTCAGGATCAGGTAGTTAACCCTATAATGAATATATTTTGACACCATGACTTTGTCACAGCATTAGCTGCCAGCTGGCATTTGTTTTAAGAGGGAATTTGAACAAAATTCAAAGTTTTACTTGCTGGGTCATGATAAACTGAAAGTAGAATAATAATATGTTCTTAAAATCTCAAATCAAGAAGTATGACCTTCATCACATTCCCATGACTATTCTTTAGTCCTCTTATCCTAAAGCTTAGTTCACCCCTGCAGCTCAGCCAGGAGAGTGTTGGGCTCTTGATCTCACCCGTTAGTGGCAGCCCGGGTTCGAGTCGCTTCGGCGCTCGCTTTTTGTCCCTGGCTGAGATGGCCTGCTACCGGTGGCAGTGGTCGCGCTCAAAGTCAGTTGACGTCAGAGGGTGGGGCGGACCGTGTCCACTGGCCAGGTATGTGGGGCACGTACAAATTTCGCCTCTAAATTCGGCTGAAAACCAAAAATTGCGCGATCGGGTGGTAGGGTCAAGGCCTGTGCAACAAGCTGTGCTTAGTGTGGGTCCTGACCTCGGAAATCCATCCATTCAAAACATTCGGACGATTATTTTGTTAATGGTCATTGCATGATGATAATCAGGTGTCCGTTCTTTCCGTGTTCAATGTGTAAATTGTGTTGTCAAAGTAAGTGAGACTAACTCATTGTACACTTTGATCAATCACAGCCTCTGATGCCCATGACACTAACTCTGATTTCTGTCCACTGTGGCCGAGCTCACATCAAATGCCTTGCTAAGGTCAATCGTTGTTATCGATGCTAGCTGGCCGCTATCGATTTCACCTGCTGCCCATGAGACAGCGTCGAGCACGGCGTCTTTCGTGGAGTGACCTTTCGTCGTGGAGTGGAGTGACCGCGGAGGGACCGTGGAGTGACCGCGGCGATATGCGTACTGACAGTCACTTAGCTAGTGGTTCAAGGTCAGATAGTCACTCAGCTGGGTGCACGCGACACGTTCGGCGACTTTTGACATGACTGGGAGGAGTGAGATCGGTCTATAATTACTCGCTAGATTGCACCAGCTTTGTGAAGGGGCACCCGATGGGGTTGACCACAAGACGGGCACAAGCTGAGTCTGTTGATTCACCACGTGTTACAAGTCTGATAACATAGACATAGTTTGGTATTCTGTTATTTGTCTTGTCAGAACTGCACTACTCATTTAGCATTGTTTACCCAGTAAATTACATATAAGCAATGCAACTAATCCTGATTGGAGAGTGGATAATCCAATGACTGTATTGTGCACTTTATGAATTTCAATATGAGTTGGGTTTCACAGTATGAGTGTTTGCTTCTGGTGTAATAAAGCTATAGGACCGTGGCAATCTTTGGGTTTCCACACCCACAGCCTCGGCCCTGGACTCGAAAGGCCTTATCAAGGCCACAACGTCTGAGGCTGACAAACTGGTGTTCTGTGAATTCCAGCACTGCCAACTTTACTAGTATGCATTCTGTGAATTGTATTTATTTATTTATTCAGTATATCACGCACGGTTCGGTCCATTGACAGGTAAAGTCACATACATATACGTAAAAACACACGCAAGCACACAATAAATACACAGATGTTACTGGCTGTCTATCAAGTAAAACATCGTGATTTAAAGCCTAGGACCTAAGGTCTAAGGAGTGCTACGTACGGAGCGAATAAGCTGCTGTCGTCAATTTCGTCGCATAATCCTTGGCTTGTGTCTTGATTAGGCAAAGTGAATCTTTAAAAGTGTCTAGCTGTTTCTGATGTAAGAATTCGTTCATTGTTCGGGGCATTTTGCAGAACATACCATTCTTGGCAGTTTCCACACGGGCAAAAGGCACCGCAAATAAATCCCGACGTCGAACTGTGCGGGCTGGGACAGCTAAGCCAACCAGGAATCGCAGGAGATCTTTCAATTTTATGTTTGAAAACACGAGTCACATACTACCAGGTCGTGCTGGTACGTCTGGTAAGCCAAAGAAGTGAAGGAGTGTGCTGAAAGTAAGCTGTTGTATAGAACGACTCGATTTACGCCTGAATGCCTGTCAGCCAAATAAGGAATGTATGTTGTATGCGCTCGAAATGCGATCCGTATGGCGTCTTAGCTGCCACTCCATATCACACTGCAGTATTCGAGCACAGATCGGACGTTAGCGTGGTAAGCCGCAACAATAGCAACCGACTGGTATCTCGTGCTCCTATCGGCCTGAAGCGATCGAATCATGAGACCTAGTGCCATGTTACATTTTCTTACGATGGAGTCAATATGCCAATTTAAAATAAAACGCAATTAAGCATGGCAGAGACCTGGCATTTCTATCAATGTGATTGGTTTGGTAGTGTTATCTTTCAGCTGGCTGGACTTATTAGAAAGCACAATGTGTGTTATCTGAAAAAAATACTGGTTACCTGATGAGTGACTTAGAACGGGAGGAAGTTATAAGCACAGATAATTGTAAACGGTTGGGATTCTCGACGATTTTGGGGACCAATTGGCACCCTGGCGGCGGATGGCCTGAACTAAAATTGGACAGGATTCCGGCGAATTTTTGCGAGTCCGCTGTGCAATCGTACGTATTTTCCCGTCTCTCTTTTCGTGATTTCCGCAAATATCCACTTGTCTGAGAAGCTGAAAGTATGCAACCCGTTTTTGCGCTACTCTGTATTATCATAGAATCCATTGGAAAAATCATGCATTTGTCTGTTTTTTTTTTCTTGTACGGCGGTAAAATGACGCTGGAGTGGTGGACTGTTCTGCGGCGTCGCTTGCGCTGTTGGCAGGTTGTCTAACATTGACAGAGTACTGTGCGGATGATATGACCTTATCATGTGATAACAATTACATGACTATCCAACAGCCAAATTTGTGCAAACAATAGTCAACTGCCTATTTTGTTTACTGATATCTCAAGTCTCAAATGTCATAGGTATCAGTACCGACTAGGTAAATGTTATTTGCTAGCAATGGAGCAAGAGTTGTATACAATAATAGACATTCTGAAATGGAATACGTGGTTCAGATGAGTAATTTTATGCAGAATGCACAAATATAAATCTAAATGTTAGAAGTACTATCTGATTGGAGAGTGGATGCTGTCCTCTGTGTCTGTGACCCATTGCTAGGTCAACCCATTTTACTCTCCATGTTCTGCCATACATGAGTTATTAAGTAAATTTACTTCTTAGCGGACATACTGCATAGTGCATACACAAAATATTCCCACAGTCGTAATACGGACCACAGTCACGGACCACAGTCACGGACCACAGTCACGGACCACAGTCACGGACTACTAGTTCTATTCGTGACCCACAGCACGGATCCACGATCAGTCACGGTACGACTTAGTCACTGGATCACAGTCTTCGTGACCACTTAGTTCGGAGCACATGATCTCGGACTTTACAGTTTCACGGACTCAGCAGTTCACGACCACATCTATGGAGCTAACAGTCAGCGTGACTCATTGCCAGTCACGGACCACCAGTCACGGCACCACTTAGTACGGAACCACAGTACGGACCAATCACGGACCGACTCAGTCACGGACACAGTCACGGACCAAGTCAGGAGCACAGTCACGGACCACAGTCACGGACCACAGTCACGGACCACAGTCACGGACCACAGTCACGGACCACAGTCACGGACCACAGTCACGGACCACGGTCACACAGTTTGATCACGACGGACCACAGTCGTGCTCATATATTTTTTGGTGTTAACCTGGGACCAGCGATTAGCGAAGGGACGCAACCCGGAGATAGTTCACAGATGCATTGCAATGAATTTACAAAGTGTCTCTATAATAAATTATGTAGGTATTTCTAAAAGTATTAGTTTTAGTGATAAACTGGGGTCAGACTTGCCTTAAAATTGTAGATAATTATCACTATGTTACCACTGCTTACATTTTTATACAGCACAATACAAATGTGACGAGGCAATGAGTTGGCATATGCTTACACAAATATATGGCCACAAGGAAAACAAACTAGTATACAACAAAACAGCAGCACATACTAGTATCTGTCCTGTACCGCTGTCTTGTACTGGCTAGCGTTGCCTCGTCTGCCAGAGAGAGCTGAGTCGGAGGTCAGGCGCCTACTGATATCCCCAGTATTTGGGACATTTTCTCCATTGATCATGCACCAAAAGAAACAAAACACACTTTAAATAGTTAGTTTAAGATGTTAACAACATTTTGAACAATGATGTATCCTGAGTCCAATTTGTTAAATATAAATACAGTGGGAATGTGTTAACTATGAACCATCCCAGTGCTGGTCTGGTCAAGATCCTGGACATAATCTGAGGTCAAGTCTGTTGTAGTAGTACATTACCGCTGGACATGCAACTTAAATTTCCTTCAAAATGAGAAAACAATGGGCCTATAAGACAAGTCACGTCTCAGTTGCAGTTAGAGGACCATTTTGTCCTTCAGAGGGGCACTTTAAGCCTTATGTAGATGCATTCTGGTAGTGTAGATGACCCATTCTTGCCTGTAGAGGGTTAATTCTGACCCATGGTCATAATAGGGCCCACTCTGTTCTACTGAGGTCACATTATAGCCTATACTATAGAATTAGATGCCTGGCTGTTTGGCTTGAGCCGGTTTGACGGTGGATCTCGGTTGCTTGGTTAGGCAGTTGGCTCGAGCCGTCTGTTGGTGCATGGGGCTTCGATGGATGGCGGCAACTAGACAAGTTGTCTCCAATCGATTTGTCGCACATGCCATTGTGTTTTTTCCCTGCAAACTACGGGCAGTTTGGGTATGTTCTGAAGTTCATAATATATATAGTGTATACCTACCCTATTTAAGACCAAACTTGCATCTCTCCCGGTCGAAGCACACAGCAGGCAGCCGGAACCTGAGTGGTTATCTGATCCGACGGGCTGACCACATGACGTGTGTGTGTGTGTGTGTGTGTGGGGGGGGGGGATCAGAGCTAGTTAATTCACCATTTTGCAAGTACGGTGGGTTCTGCTGCGTTCGTCTTGCATGGTTATTTTGTAATATTTAATCTCTCTGTCCACAGCCTGGCTTGTGCTTGCCGCTGGCGTCGGTGCCGAAGCGGATGACCGTCCTGTATGTTAGGTCGGAATGTGCATCGCTGCTGCGTAAGGTATGTCGGACACAGGCTGTCCATGACCGAACAACAGGTCCCTTTGCGTAACACTCGAACTCAGACAGTCTCGATCGTCACGTCTGGGAGCAAGTCTTAGATTCTTCTATGTTCATATGAAATCAGGGTCCTGGGATTGCTTTGTGCTGGGATTCAAAGTGGAAAATCCGTACAAAAATAAGCAAAAGAGCAGACAAATAAATACAAAAACATGTACTCTGCTATATCTATACCAAATTGCACACTCATCAGAATTAGTTATTATTATGGGCGCAAATTGACCCAAAGGTGTCGGCGCGCCCTTAAACCCCAATAAACAAACATAATTAGTTATTACCTACGTTAATTTGTATCTGTCTTTCCCTGCACAGGCTGTCCCTATCATTTCATCCATAAATTTGAATCAGGGTTGTGATCATCATATATACATTTTACAATAAGGGACGGGAAATTCACAGTAAATCTCAGGGAAAAGAGTGGAAAATAGTATACACAAGGTGTCGTTTTCACCCCAATTTCCCAATGCCAGGACACTATGACATATTATCTCTAAAGAGTTGTTGAATGCATGCAAAAATTGCTGCGTTCCATGTCATGAAAATGCGATTATTGAACCAGCAGCAGATATCTGGGGTTTCGCGCACGCGAATGTGACCACTTTTGTTTACCTTATTGCTCCTAGCGACTCTTCCTGTCGAGTGATGACATTTACGTTACGTGCAGTAACGGCAGCGAGTAAGTGACTAGGATATTCATGGCAAGCTTACGGCTTTATTGCGTGTGCGTTAGCGACGATCACGTCTGAGAGTGGCAGTGGCAAGAGCAGCGTCGTTTGTGTTGCCCTTTCTTCAGCTTCATGTCCTTCATGTTTGCCAACTAGCAGCCCTGACTTAGAGGTCTGTTCTTAGTGGATCGTCAGGACTGTACAAATAAGCATGCTATCCAGACTCGATAGCCTCCAGGCTCCATGTGGCAAAAACAGCCGGGACAGACTGGTCTGATGACCTCTCCTCTACTTGGGGC
>VOPJ01010190.1:0-10269 GCA_014673585.1 Semibalanus balanoides
ACCACTGGTCATCTGACCACAGACTGACCACTGACTGGCCACTGGTCTTCTGCCCACTGACTGACCACTGGTCATCTGACTAACCACTGGTCATCTGACCACAGACTGACCACAGACAGCCCACTGACTGACAACTGGTCCTCTGACTAACCACTGGTCATCTGACCACAGACTGACCACAAGACGTGACCACTGACCTCTAAACCACTGAACTGACCACAGACTGACCACTGACCACCCCCCCCCCCCCCCCCTTCCCCCCCCCCCCCTTTTTTTGTGACTGCCACCACTGACCTCTGGTCGTTGCCTCCTTGCCTTCCGAGGTCAGGCCTCTAGTCCGGCGACGCCCACAGCACGTGGTTGTGTTTGCGCAGGTGGCGCGCGTAGAAGAGATCCTCTCCGAACAGAGTGGCGTCCGACGGCAGGTTACCCACCGGCACGTGGAAGTACCTGCGGCAGGAGGGGGCAGAATCAGACGGTGGGGTCGGGGCGACAGATAGTTTTGGGGATGGGGAGGGGTGAAGGGTATGTTCATATCACAATCAGTCTGCCAGGAGTGAGGAAGACTGAAAACACGACTGCTGGATTGAATAACTCGCACGATGTAACTGCAATAGCGGCAAAACTGACGAATAAAACAGGAAACAGCTCAGCCTAATGGGCACACCTGTGTGCGACCTGACTGAAAACAAGGGATTTCAAATATACCAGTATAGACGGAGTGGCTTGCGATTTAATTCAAAAGAAAACACAGTTGTAAACGCAGGCGGAACAGCTTACCGTCGGGGTAAACAAAACTTGTCTTCCTGTGATGGAAGGAAGAATGCAGAATTCATAGCCAATACCATGCATTCATCACTAAAACAGCAATTATCTTCCCAGAATTCCTGCCTAAGTTAACCCGCCACTTCACCAATGGCTCGACATTCTCCGGCGTCTCACCGGCACTGTTGGAACAGTCGTCTGCAGGATGACATCTTACCGGCACTGCTGAACAGTCGTCTGCAGGATGGCATCTTACCGGCACTGTTGGACAGTCGTCTGCAGGATGACATCTACCCTGCACTCTGGATCAGTCGTCCTGCAGGATGACATCTACCTGCACTTGCTGGAACTATTGTCCGTCTGCAGGATGACATCTTACTCGGCAACTGCTGAACAGTCGTCTTGCAGGATGAGCATCTTACCTGCAACTGCTGGATCAGTCGTTGCCAGGATGACATCTTACCTGCACTGCTGGACAGTCGTCTGGCAGGATGGCTCTTACTGCACTGTCTGGACAGTCGTCTCATTTGGATGACATCTTACCGGCCTACTGCTGGACAGTCGTCTGCAGGATGACATCTTACCGGCACTGCTGAAAACAGTCGTCCTGCAGATGACATTTACCTGACTGCTGGACAGTCGTCTGCAGGATGGCATTCTTACCTGCCTGTCTGACAGTCGTCTGCAGGATGAATCCTTACCGGCACTGCTGACATTCGTCTGCAGGATGACATCTTACCGCACTGCTGAACAGCGTCTGCAGGATGGCCTCTTACGGCACTGGGCTTGAAATTCAGTCCGTCTGCAGGATGACATCTTTACCTGCACTGCTGGACTCAGTGGTTCCTGTCAGGATGGCATCTTACCTGCACTGTTGGACAGTCGTCTGCATGGATGACATCTTAACCGGCACTGCTGGACAGTCGTCTGCAGGATGACATCTTAAACCGGCACTGCTGAACAGTTTCGTCTGCAGGATGACATCTTTACCTGCCCACTGCTGGACAGTCCGTCTGCAGGATGGCATCTTACCTGCACTGCTGGACAGTCGTCTGCAGGATGACAATCTACCGGCACTTGTCTTGAACAGTCGTCCTGCAGGATGACATCTTTACCTGCCTGGCTGGACATGTCGTCTGCAGGATGACATCTTACGGCACTGCTGGACAGTCGTCTGCAGGATGACATCTTTACGGCACTGCTGGATCAAAAAGTTCGTCTGCCAGGTGACATCTATACCGGCCCTGCTGGACAGTCGTCCTGCAGGATGACATCTTACCGGCACTGCTGGACAGTCGCTGCAGGATGACAATTTAACCGGCACTGCTGAACATCGTCTGCAGGATGGATCTTACTGCACTGCTGGACGTCTCTGCAGGAATGACATCTTACCGGCACTGCTGAACAGTCGTCTGCAGGATTGACATCTTAACCTGGCACTGCTGGGACAGTCGTCTGCAGGATGAACATCTTTACCGGCCTTGCTGAACAGTCCGTTCTGCATGGATGGCATCTTACTGCACTGCTGGACAGTCGTCTGCAAGGATGAATCTTACCTAGCCTGCGGACAGTCGTCTGCAGGATGAACATCTTACGGCATCTGGCTTGAACAGTCGTCTGCAGATGGCATCTTACCGGCACTGTTGGACAGTCGTCTGCAGGATCACTGGCGAGTTGAGGAAGTGTCGCAGCATGGCTCGCGCACCCGTCCGCTGCCACTCCAGTCCAGCGAACAGCTGGTCAGAGTCGGTCACGTGGATCGGAGCTAGCGGGAAGTCGCCAGCGATCGGCAGCACGCTGTACAGCGCGCCGAAATCTGAACAAGCCGCGGGGGTGGGGTTAGCTTGGGAAAAGATAGTATGATGATGATGATGATGATGATGTTTGTGGCTTTAGGGCGCCGCAACAAAGTAGTTATATGGCGCCCATGGAAAAGATAGTAGTTTGATGTCACAGCTTCACTGGCTTTTTTACTTCCAAATGTCTGATTGGAAATATAATTGCAGCTTGGTTTACAATAAACTCGTAAGTAACGTCATACGGATCAGGGAGAGCTGCAGTGGCGAAAGTAAGGAGGTGCACGCAATAATCCATGCATGAACAAGAACGATCACAAGATCGCAAGTTTATCATGGTGAGCGGGATCAAAAGATGTGATTCCCGAAGGTTCTCTATCCCCTTTCTCCATTAGCCCACCCTTCCCCACCCCATCCCTCAAACTACCCCCATCCCTCAAACCACCCGCTCATCCCTCAGACCGCCCCCCACCCACATCCCTCAGACCACCCCGCCCCCGCCGGGCGACCCACCGAGATAGGACTGGACGGCGATGACGGTGGGCCCTCGCTTCTCGTCCTTGTAGGCCTGCAGTGCGCGCGTCAGGGAGCGGTACGCCGCCTGCTCCGTGGTCTCCAGCTGGATCTGGAAACTGAGCTCCTCCGGCGGCAGAGAGTCGGCCGGGGTGCCGCGGGAGAGTCTGACGGCAGACAACAGAGCAGTGTTGGGGGGGCAGGGTGCAGGAGGGGAGGGAGGAGGTTCGGCCGGGGTGCCGCGGAGAGTCCATGACGACAGACGACAGAGCAGTGTTGGAGGGGGCAGGTCCGTCAGAGGGAGGAAGGAGAGTCGGCCGGGGTGCCCGAGAGAGTTCTGACGACAGACCACAGAGCCAGTGTTGGAGGGGGCAGGCCGTGCAGAGGGGAGGGAGGATGAGTCGGCCGGGGTGCCCGAGAGATGTCTGACGACAGAACAACATGAGCAGTGTTGGAGGGGGCAGGGTGCAGCGGGGAGGGAGGGACGTGGCCGGGGTGCCCCGAGAGAGTCTGAACGACAAGACAACAGAGCAGTGTTGGAGGGGGCAGGGTGAGAGGGGAGGGAGGAGAGTCGGCCGGGTGCCCGAGAGAGTCTGACGACAGAACGACAGAGCAGTGTTGGAGGGGGCAGGGTGCAGAGGGGAGGGAGGAGAGTCCGGCGGGGTGCCCCGAGCGAGTCTGACGACGACAACAGAAGCAGTGTTGGAAGGGTGCAGGGTGCAGAGAGGGAGGGAGGAGAGTCCGGCCGGGTGCCCCGGAGAGAGTCTGACGAACAGACGACAGAGCAGTGTTGAGGGGCAGGCCGTGCAGAGGGGAGGAAGGGAGAGTCGGCCGGGTGCGCGCGGGATGATCTGACGACAGACGACAGACAGTGTTGGAGGGGGCAGGCCGTGCAGAGGGGAGGGAGAAGAGTCGGCCGGGGTGCCCCGAGAGAGTCTGACGACAGACGACAGCAGCAGTGGTTGGAGGGGCAGGCCGTGCCAGAGGGGAACGGGAGGAGAGTCGGCGGGGTGCCGGCGGGAGAGTCTGACGACAGACAACCAGAGCAGTGTTGGAGGGGGCAGGCCGTGCAGAGGGGAGGAAGGAGAGTCGGCCGGGGTGCCCCCGAGAAGAGTCTGACGAACAGACGACAAGAGCAAGTGTTGGAGGGGGCTAGGCCGTTGCAGAGTGGGAAGGAGGAGAGTCGGCGGGGTGCCCCGAGAGAGTCTGACGAACAGACGACAGAGCAGTGTTTTGGGAGGGGGCAGGGTGCAGAGGGGAGGGAAGGAGAGTCGGCCGGGGTGCCCCGAGAGAGTCCTGACGACAGACAACCAGAGCAGTGGTTGGAGGGGGCAGGGTGCAGAGGGGGGGAGGAGAGTTTCCGGCCGGGGTGCCCGAGAGAGTCTGACGACAGACAACAGAGCAGTGTTGGAGGGGGCAGCCGTGCAGAGGGGAGGGAGGAGGCACTCGGAGTACACGGCGTGAAGGTAGGACAGTCACGGTGGAGCCGTAGCAGAAACATGAGATGCACCTGCTCGCATCCACTTCATCTCACCACCAAAATAACATCATCAAACAGGAGATTGCGTCATTAAGCAGATGTATCATGCAGCACATAACTAAATCCTTCCCGAACCCGTTATGGTTCCTATCCCAGCCTCCCCCAGATTATCAGACCGTCTCGTCGCACGACCTCTCCTCTATCCACTTCCTGCCTGCACCAGCCTGCTACGGCAGGGCACCAGAGTGCCGTCCCTCTGTACTCACTTTCCCTCGCGTTCGGCGGCGTACAGCGTCCTCAGGTTGGGCATCTGATTGGAGCGCTCAGTGTTCACGAGCACTATGAACGCGCGGCCGGCGGGCGGCATGAACAGGCCGAACAGGGCACGCTGACCACTGCGGTACTGGTACAGGAACAGCTGGCGACAGCTGCCCTCCTCCAGGTACCGGTACTGGTTCACCGGCTTGAACATGAGCTGGTTCAGCTCGAACGTGTCCGTCTCCGTGACGGAGAGCTGCCGGTGGAAGCGTGGATCCACCTGGACACCAGGAGGGAAGGGGGGGGGGGTCAGTAATGAAGGAAATCGTCCTGTCCTTAGCGCTATTGTCACAATCAGGAGCATTGGCTTAGTGCAGGGGCTGAGGCAAAGTGATTAGGACGATCCCCAAGTCTGGCATAATTTAAAAGAAACTTAGGCTGATCAGTGATCAGTCACAAATATCAACTTCAGCAACTGCACACGAAGCAGCTTCCCATTCCAGCTGGCGATGATGATGCGGTAAAACGCTCAGACTGCAGTCGTCAGCTATACGTCCGCTGCCGATGTTCTGTGTGAGCTGACGTGTTGGCAGTAATTCATGGCACTGCGGTACTGTGACGGCCGCTGTGAGGAGGTGAGGCATTAGTCGCTCTGTGACGGTATCTGAAGGAGCAGCAGTGAGACCTGTTGACTTACCTGAGCCACGCAGCCAAGCTGGGAGACGATCCTGAACAGGGCTGGCCAGTGTGACCTGTTGACTTAACCTGAGCCACCACAGCCCCAGCTGAGACCCGACCTGAACAGGGCTGGCCAGTGACACCTGTTGACTTACCGAAGCACGACAGCCCAGCTGGAGACGATCCGAACAGGCTGCCAGGAGACCTGTGACTGTACTGACCACCAGCCCAGCTGGAGAACGATCCTGACAGGCTGCCAGTGAGACTGTTGACTCACCTGACACGCAGCCCACTGGGGAGACGATCCTGAACAGGGCCTGTGCCAGTGAACCTGTTGACTTACCTGATTCACGCCGCAGCCACTGGGAGACATCCTGAACAGGGCTGCCATGTCGACCTGTTGACTTACCGGAGCCACGCAGCCCAGCTGGGATGACGCATCCTGAACAGGGCTGGCAGTGACCTGCGACTTACCTGAGCCACGCAGCCCAGCTGGGAAGACGATCTGAAACAGGGCTGCCATGAGTTTCCTGTCGAAACCTGAGCCACGCAGCCCAGCGGGCAGACGATCCTGAACAGGCTGGCCTGTATGAGAACTGTCGACTTACCTGGAGCCACGCAGCCCAGCTGGGAGATGATCCTGCGAACAGGGCTTGGCAGTGAACCTGTCGACTTACCTGAGCCACGCAGCCCACTGGGAGCACGATCCTGAACAGGCCGGCCAGTGAACCCTGTTGACATTACCTGAAGCCACGCAGCCCAGCTGGGAGACCGACCTGAACAGGCGGCCAGTGAAGAACCTGTGACTTACCTGAAGCCACACAGCCCAGCGTGGAGACGATCTGAACAGGGCGAGGGCCAGTGCACCTTCCACACAGCCACGCAGCCCACGGAGACATCCTTGAACAGCTGCCAGTGCGACCTGTTGGACTACCTAGCCACGCAAGCCCAAGCTGGAGACGATCCCTGAAAGGCCGGCCAGATGAACCTGGTTGACTAACCTGAGCCACGCAGCACCAGCTGGAAGAATGATCCTAACAGGGCCGGGCCAGTGAACCTGCTTTGACTTACCTGAGCCACGCAGCCCAGCTCGGAGACGATCTGAAACAGGCTGGCCAGATGAGACCTGTCGACTTACCGAGCCACCGCCCAAGCTGGGAACGATCCTGAAGCAGGCTGCCCAGTGAACTGTTGACTACCTACTGAGGCCACGCAGCCCAAGCCCCGGGAGCACGATCCTCGAACAGGGCCCGGCCAGTGTAGACCTGTTGACCTCACCTAGCCACGCAGCCCAGCTGGTGAGGACGATCCTGAACAGGCTGGCCACGTCACCTGTTGACTTACCTGAGCCACGCAGCCCACTGGAGACGATCCTGACAGGGTGCCAGTGCCGACCATGTTGACATTACTGAGTCACGCAGCCCAGCTGGGAACGAATCCTGAACAGGGCTTGCCAGTGCGACCTGGACTTACCTGACCACGCAAGCCCAGCTGGGAGACGAGTCCTGAACAGGCCGGCCAGTAACAACTGTGACTTACCTACACGCAGCCCAGCTGGGAGACGATCCTGAACAGGCTGGCCAGTGCGACCTGTTGAGCTTACCTGAGTCACGCAGCCCAGCTGGGGGAGACATCTGAACAGGGCTGGCCAGTGCGACTGTTGACTTACCTGACCACGCAGCCCAGCTGGGGAGACGATCCTGAACAGTGGCGGCCGAGTGAACCTGTTGACCTTATCCTGAAGCCATCGCAGCCCCAGCTGGAACGATCCTGAACAGGGCTGGCCAGAGACCTGCTCGACTAAACCGAGCCACGCAGCCCAGCTGGGAGACGATCCTGAACATGGGCTGGCCAGTAAGAAACCTGTCCGACTTACCTGACCACGCAGCCCACTGAAGACGCATCCTCAACAGAGCTGGCCATGGGACCTGTTGACCACCCTGAGCCACGCGCCCAGCTGTGGAGGACGATCGTGAACAGGCGCCAGTGAGACCTGTTGACTTACCCTGAGCACGCAAGCAACTGAGAGACATCCTGAACAGGGCCGGCAGCTGCGTCTCGTAGATGCCCTCGATGTCCGGTGCTGACAGGTTGGCCATCAGCTCGCTGAGGAGGGGCGGCAGGGGCGTCAGACACACGCAGAGGACAGACGTCAAAGGCGTTAAACAAGCGGAGTGGGGGGGTGTAGAGGAGCAGGGGAGCCATGGTCACTCACCTTTTCTCCTAAAACTGTTCGAGGGAAATTTAATTAAGGGGAAACTTGAGATAGCGAAATGATCGGCAAAACGACCCACTGAAATCTGAAAATGAAATGTATGGGGAGGGGGTAGTTGCTTTCTAGACGCAATCAAATTTCCACTGCCCCCCTCCCCCACACACACACTTTTCATGACGTTCCTACGTCCCTGACCGACGTAAAGGGCTACCCGGTCCACGGGGCGACCCACCTGACCACCGGAACACCTCATAAACGGAGGACAACTGACCGATCACACAGCTGACGTCCACCTCGAACCAGGACTGCACACTCTTACTAGGTGAAGCTGGACCGGCACATTGAGCCTGCATAGCGCTTCATAGCGCTGCACCTCAGCTATGTGGGACCAAGGGGCACGACTGAACGAACAGGTAGCTGTATCTGACATTATCTCCCAGTCCACCTGCTCTGCGCTGCGCCGGTCACTCACTTGCTGTGCTCCCTGTAGACATCCTCCGGCACGGCGTACTCATACAGGTGGTAGACGGGGTGCGAGCGAGGCAGCGTCTTCACACAGCGCCGCCACAGCTCACCCTCCGAGCTCGGCTTCGGCGAGCGCTGGTTCACGAAGAAGATGCGCGGCACCACCAGTTTGATGAGGTGGAGATCGCCGCCGACCAGGCACCAGAGCTTGAACAGGCCCGACTTGTTGGTGGGTACCACCTGGATCAGCTGCCAGGGGGTGTCCAGCACGGTGCGCTGGGTACGGCGCAGGAAGCTGCCGAGAGTACCGGCACGCGGGCCGCCGCCACCGCCCGGCCCAGCAGAGGTGACCAGGGGTAGATCAGAGTCTCCGCCGGCCACCCGGGCCCGCTTCAGCCGCTCCTGACGCTGCCGCCACTGCAGAGTCCACTTGCGCTTGTGGAACGACAGCCACGCGAGCATCGAGTCCTACGGACGGCCGATAAATGAGGTCAGGGCCTGGGCGGGTCAATATACTGAGTTAGGGTCAGGATAGGTCAAGGTCGGGGGCAGGGCAAGGGCGGAGAACAACTGGGGAAAGGGCGTTTTATCAGCATACAAATCGGGAGCGGACGGTTTGCAATTTAACAATAAAAATGACTTTGTGGGGCGAATGTTGTGATCCAAAAGAGAGACGCACTTCCCGCAGCGCAAGTGCGTCAAACGAAAATACAACAAAACGCACCGGGAGATCGTAAATCATAATTGCTTTGACAACGGCGATGATAGGTTTCGATATTACATATGTGTAACATAATCATATGCCCACTTCCTATCAAAAACCAGATGACAATAACATGGAACGCATAACAGGTCAAGAAATGCCGCCTGTGAGAATTGAACTCACGACCCCTGGTTTACGAGACCAGTGCTCTGCCCCTGAGCTAAGCCGGCTGTGCCGCACTGCGCCCCCGATTTTTACAAAATGATACGAAAGTGGGACCACAGAGAGAGCCACCGGGAATTAGTGATGCAAATTAATGTCACCACCGTTAAGGGGGACGTTCTCGAGATACAAGAGACATGTGTGCAGTGTGATCGTGTAATCGGCGCACATGCCTAGTCAACGCAATTGAACCAATCATTGGAGGCGACGCGTTATTTTTACCACCAGGCGGCGCGCATGTCGTTCGGGTCGATAACGGTGTGCGGGGCATTTCACAGTTCACTGCCACGCTGAAACTAAGCAACTGCATCAGCTAGATACTGCATTCTTTCACCAATCGAAAGCTACGCAATAGGGGTGTCATTTCGCCTTTCATACCGATCGGGCCCAAAGAAGGCCTACGAGGGCCCAAAGAAGATCCGAAAACGCTACTGTCACGCTGAAGCTCAGAAGTCAGCAGGCGCGGATCCAGGGGGGGGGCGCTTGTGCGTGCGCCCCCTGAACCGGGTCTTTTCTATGGTGCGCCCGTAGGGTGCACCCGGATGGCGCAACTTTTTGTATTGCGCCCCCCCCCCCTTGACCGAAAACCTGGATCCGCGCCTGGTCAGAACCTATCAGATATAAAAAAGAAGGAACACGGGACCATTCAGCAATCGACGCGGCGTGGTCGGAAACGGTGCCACATTGCCATTCATACCGATCCGGCCAAAGAAGGCCCACCAGGGCCCAGATAAAATATATGCGCTACTGCCAAGCTGAAACTTAAAACCTGTTCCGGGTAGAAAAACACCGAGCTACGGAACTTTCTTCACTTATCGACGGCAGTGCAGTCGGAAGCAGGTGACCGTATCGCCTAAGGATACCGATCAAGCCAGGAACCTCGATTTTTTGAAGGGTTTTTTACTTTTTGCGCATCATTGAAAAACGATCGCCTTAGCCGCCACGCAATCGGCCCGACCAACTTAAGTGACAACATGCGGTAGACTTTCTAGGCTTTCGACCGGTGCCTTCCGTCAGGGAATGGCTATTTAGTGAAAAAGCCTTAGTAAATATCATCTTCTAATTATCTTGACAAAGGTTTCAAAAAATGTAATTATAAACATATAAATTATTGGTCAAATTGGAAAATAAATTGTTGTATACGTGGATCACTAATTTTCATGCATCTCATGAG